>CM068544.1:10051423-10069752 GCA_035048495.1 Euptelea pleiosperma | reverse complement strand
GACATCAGCCACCTCCATCGTTGGCGCCTGCCTTCACTGTTTGCCTCTCATCCCCTACTATTTGCCATTAAGGTAAGTTTTATTTTAGTTTTTTGTTTTGTTTTAGGGTTAGGTTTAGGGTTAATTTTTGTTGCTTGCTTTAGACTTTGTTATGGTGGATTCAAGCATTATTTTAGCATTTTTCTACGATTTATTTATTATGGATTCAAGCATTTTTTTTAGGACTTTTAGGATTGAACCCTAGAGCTCATAGTTCCCAAATCGATTCCCTGTGACAATATTGTGAGCAACTCAGAAAAGCATTTGAAGATTTTGAGCAACTCAGAAAGCATTTGATGGTTATGAACGAAATTACATTTTATTTGATATTTCCCTCTTTAGTCCTATCAGATCTATGGTCATATGCGCCTGAATTGATCAGTGATGAAGTATGTTACCTTCAGATTGTTTTACTTCGATCTTCATAGATCAGGATTTAGAGGATCCTTAGGGAAAGAGAGAGGGAAATGATTGTAATCCAACTCTGTTAAAATGATTGGGTTTACATTTTCTATGTTGGTCACGTTTGAGATCAGGAGCTTACTAATGTGATCTATAATCCTCTTATACTGTAATAGATTTAATAGATTGTGCTCATTTTTTATTGGATGTCGCTCTATTTTAAATCTCTTGAATCTCTTAGAGTATGATGGTTAGTTATTCATCTTTATTTTATCTTTATATTGTAATCTGTAAGTAGCTTTAGTTCAATCCTTTGAGTTGATGCGTGTTGCGGGAAACATCAGCTGTTATTGTTGAGGGGAATGATTTGGTCACTGGTCACATCATTTCCACCACGTTCGGAGGCAAAAATGGCATATAATCATGAAGACATTTTTCTTCCCCCCCCTATCTGATGCATTTATTTGTTATCTCTTTTGATTTTTCTCTACCCCTTTTTGTCATAGAATGACAAAGGTACATAACTATATAAGCAGATAACTAGCATGCATTAAATATGAAATTGAAGTACAAGTGCAACAGTATATAACATGACATAAGCAAGCAGCATAATGTCATACATATCTGAATGGTTTATACTTTGGTACAAAATAGAGACAAAAAACAACAGAGTATAACCAGAAATAAAACCATGAGTTTATTTGTATACAATAAAAGACATCAACAGACAGATAACGTAAACACTCCATAAGGATCTCGAAGGACTCAATGAGATGAGCCGCCTGTACCCTCATGCGAAGGATCTGGCTCTAGAAATGGAGGTCTCGAACCGAAACCAAACTAAGCAAACTGAAACTCCAAGAAGCTCTGCAAGCCAGATATGGAGCCTCTAATATCTCTGTACTTGGAAGTCTGATGGTCCTCAATGCACTGTAAGTGTTGAGAAGTCCTTTGCTCAAATCCATCAAGTCGCTGATAAAAAATATCAAGTCGGTGATCAAGGGACTCTAGCGTGACTGGAGGTCTCATCTGCATCTACAGGCGGGTCTCCAACTCTTGGTGCAGGAGGAATCTCTGCATCATTTACTAGAAAATCATTGGGACTGTCCTCGCTACTCTCATCCGACTTGTGAGGTGGTCCCCGAACTCGTCGAACTTGGGACTGGCTCTTACGTATAGTAGAGCGCCCAATGGGTCCCATAGGCCTAGCTATGATCTCAGACTTAGAAAGAGGAACATTGTGATGAAGGACATGCATAGGACTAATGACACTCTCTTCTGCAATTGCAATGTCATTCTCCCCTGAAGAGAGATCCAATCACCAAGGAAAGGGATGGACTCAGTGAAGGTGACATCCATAGAGATGAAGCGGCGACGAGTAACATGATGATAACATTTGTACCCCTTTTGATTAGAAGGGTACCCCAAAAAGATGCATTTTAGAGCTCGTGGATCTAACTTTAACCGAGAAGAACGATGAATATGCACATAGCAAACACACCCAAAGACTTTTGGTGGAACAACAAAGCCCGGACGATCAGGGAGCAAGAGAGATAAAGGAGTCTAAAACCCTAGAACTCGAGAGGGCATGCAGTTGATGAGATAGGCTGTAAGTAAGACGGACTCGGACCAATAGTGTTTTGGAACCTGCATGCCTAATTGGAGAGCACGCTTAACTTCAAGAATGTGCCTATTTTTGCGGTCATCAGTCCCATTTTGTGAGGTGTGGAAGGGCACGAGTTTGATGAACAATGTCATGAGAAGTAAGTAGGATTTAAGGCCCCCATCAAGGTATTCTCCCCATTGTTAGAGCGAAGAATTTGAGAGTGGTATGGAACTGAGTGGTAACCATCTTATGAAACTCTTGAAAAATGGAGAACACAACTTCTTTGATTCTCATGAGGTACACCTAGGTACATCCATGGAAGTCATCCACAAATCTAACAAAGTACCGATATCCAAACAAAGAAGTCAAGGGCGCAAGGCCCCACACATCAGAATGCACAATGGAAAAAGGAACAATACTTTTATTCTCACTAATGGGAAAAGTTGAACGACAATGTTTTGCAAGTTCACATGTTTCACAATGAAAAGAAACTGCAAAAAGAGAAGAGAAAGTAGGAAATACATGCTTTAAGACAGACACTGGGACATGACCTAGCCAGTTATGCTAAAGCATTAACTGGTTGTTATTGACTCGACTACTACTACTGATGCTAGAATGGTGTACAGATAAAGAGACTGAAGAATCCAGAATGTATAAGCCACCATCATCACGTCCACTACCAATCGTCCGCCTCGACTCCAGATCCTATAACACACAATGAGAAGGGAAAAATGTTACACTGCAGTTAAGACTACTGACGGAGAATAAGTTAGCAGTGAATTGAGGAACATGCAAAACAGAAGACAGAGAGAGAGTTGGTGTGGCATGAACATCCCCTTTCCTAGAGATAGAGGAATAAGTGCCATCAGCTATCCGAACTTAAAAAAACGGAGGACATACTAGTCATGTGATCAGACTCCCTGAATCGATGATCTAAGAAGGGCTGGGAGGTACAGTAGAGGTGGAAAAGCAAACCTAGTACCTGTGTGAACAAATGCAGATGTGGAAGTGGAAGCTTGACCATTGAGTTGGGTAAGCGGCGAAGTCGCTCAAGATCTGCAAGAGAGAACGATTCCGTAACCCTAGAGGAGGTAGACACTGGAAGTGCAGTGTCCTGAGTAACTGAGTGTGCTATATGGGAAACCTGTTTGGCCGGGTGACGTTGGCGAGAATTCGGGGCTTGTCCAGGGGGACGTCTATGGAGCTTCCAGCAAGTGTCATGGATATAGCCCATGCGACCACAGTGATCACACTTGGGTCGGGGCCCTGTCCTTAGGCTCCTTTGGACCGTATTTTTCGGCCCTTCTGATTGGCAGCAGCCAGGGTAGATCGGTCCTGAGTATCACTCCCACTATGGAGTTGCATAGCTGAGAGGTGACTGTCCTCCCCCTAAATGTAAGCACAGACCTATGCTAGAGAAGTGAGGGCAGGATCCCTGCCAAGAATCTGAACGTGAGCTCCCTCAAAGCTAGGATGAAGGCCAAAGGGAAACTGGAAGATCCGAGAACGTTCAACCATAGCTTTAAACGACTTGACGTCATCTGCGTACACTGGAGAGGAACTCTGGTAGTGATCAATCTCCTCCCATTTGCTTCGAATTGAAGCGTAGTATGTACCCAACTTTATCTCCCCATGACGAAGACATGCAATCTCTTGCATTAGTTCATAGAGCTTAGCAAAATTTCCCACCTGGGAATATGTCTGAGATACTGCATCCCAAACATCTTTGGTCGTTGGTAGGAACATAAATTCTTTGCTGATTTGGATTTGCATCGAATGAAGGAGCCAAGACATCAAAGTCAGATTCTCCATAACCCATATCCTATGAGATTTGTTCGTCAGATCTGATTTTTTGGCAGCACTGGTCAGGTAGTCACTGTAGCCACGTCCCTCGATATACATGAGAGCGGAAGTCTTCCATTCCAGATAGTTTGTGCCATCAAGTTTCACTGTGGTGATGCAGAGCTGAGGGTTGTGGTTTCCATGAGAGCTGTGAGTCACAGAACTACCCTCAGAGGGAGAATTAGAAATCCCGGATGTGACCTCAGAGGAACTCATCGGAGCAGAATCACCGTAAATAGCAGGTAGCAGATCGGAGGCTCACGAACATTTGAAGCAAGGTTTGGAGGATCCCAAGATGCCCAATAGGTGGTGCACTTAGGGCAGGAGGGCCTAGAGAGGTTTGATTTAAGAGAAAAATCAAACCCAAAAAAGGTCGGGAGATCTGGGTGATATTTGGAAACTAGGGTAGGGGCGGTCAGAAACATTCGAACCAAGTTTCTGGCTGTCTGTATATGGAGAGGGCGGCTAGGTCAGAGGAGTCTGCTGTGGTGCGAATCTCGCAAAAATAAAAACCCAAACTGGAGATTGGGCCGATTTTTGGAAACTGGTGATCCAGCGGTAAGAAAAATGCGAAACAACTTTCTGACAGTTCCTGGGAGAATACTGTAGAGGGTGGCTAAGGCAGAGGCTCTTATTGTGGTACGGATCTCGAGGAAATCAAAAACCCAAAAATCATCGGAAAATGTGTTGGTTGGAAAACCGCTGGAAAAGCTTGAGAAGAGGACAAAGACTGGATCTTTGATACGACTGAGGGAAAAAACTAACCAGGAAATCAGAGCCTCTGGTGTTTTGCCTCAGGATTGCTCCACGGATCGTGCAGGAATGCTCTCTGCAATTTATATATATATATATAATGTAATCGAGTAAGACTTGGCTCAGCCAAGTAAGTGTCCGAGTGTTTGCATTCTTGTTAATCTTCCTTTATCTATATATCAGTATATATATATATATATATATATATATATATATATATACAATGACCAAAACGTGGAGTTAAGTGGTGGGACCCACTTAATTCTCATAAGAAACAAAAGAGCTTCCCATGTGGGAAGTGGGACGCATCCCACTTCCAACAAACACTAGCGGTGTGGAAGAATAGATCTCTTTTGAAACGCGGCAAGGTCACCCTTATAAAGATAATTCTTTCTTGTTTAACCATCCACTATTTATCTTTGTTCTCCATCCCAGCTAGTGTGGCTCATAGCTTGGAGAAGCTGATGAAAGAGTTCCTGTGGCAAGGGAAGCAAGACACCTTTAAGTTTCATTTGGTGGAGTGGGAGAGAGTTTGCAAGTTCAAGGAAGAGGGCGGTTTGGGGTTTCGACATCTGAGGGACATGAATGAGGCACTGCTTGGAAAATGGTTGTGGAGGTTTAGGGAGGAAGAGGATAGCTTATGGAGCATAGTGGTTGGAAGGAAATTTGGGATCAAGCAGGATGGATGGGACGGTGATCCAGTGTTATCTTCCTATTGTAATAGCTTGTGGAAGGGTATTTTGAGGCTTCGGGCCCATTTTGGCAGGGGGATTCAGTACAAAGTAGGCAGGGGTGACAAGATTCGCTTCTAGGAGGACCCTTGGCGTGGAGAGGAACCTCTTCAGGTTGCCTTCCCTTCTTTGTACCATATTTCTGATTCTAAAGGGACCAAGGTTCAAGACTGTATTTGTAGCAATGAAGGACGCATTTCTCGGAACTTTGGGTTCAGGAGAAATATCAACGATTGGGAGATGGATAGTCTCATGGCTTGTCTTGGGTTGGGGAGGTTTCGACGTAGAGGTTGGAGGCTGATAGAAGGCTTTGGAGATGGGACCCCAAGGGCTCATTCGCAGTTAGATCTTTTTTCTCTTATTTAGCTTCGAGGGGCCAAAGGATATTTCCAGCTTTCCTTATTTGGGGGGTACCTATCCCATCGAAAGTGAGTTTTTTTGTGTGGACAACAGTGTTAGACAAGATTTTGATAGTGGATAATTTGAACAGTAGGGGGATGATGATGCCAAATAGGTGCATTTTGTTCACGGGAGAGAGGCCGAATAGTGGATCACTTGCTTATCCAGTGTCCATTCACTTTCGAAGTTTGGCAGGTTTACTTTTTCCTTTTCGGCATTGCTTTTGTGGTTCTTGAACATGTGATTGGCATCGTCCAAGGAAGCTCGATGGATGTCCTGAAGGGGAAAGGAAGATTTCTTTGGCGGATTCTCCCATTTGCTATTATATAGGTAGGTGTGGAAAGAGAGGAATGCCCGCATTCTTGAAAGGAAGGAAGAGGTTGTATTAAAGGTGGTTTTGCGAGTTAAAGCCTAATTGTACTGTCTTCCTCTAAGGAAGAGTTCAGAGGGTTGTTTTTTGAATCCTTTGTGTTTAGATGGGATGATTGTTAGATAATCCTCCTCTTTAAGTTGTTTATTGCCCTTTTGTAGGGCGTGATAGTTGGTTTCTCTTTCTATGTTTTTGAGGGGTTTCCCTTTCTTTAATTTACTTCTTATGAAATAAAATGACGTCGAAATATATTTCGACCTCCTGAGAACACTGTGGAATAAATGCATTTCTTAGGGAAAACACTAATACATATGATAAAACAAGCATGAAATCACTAATAAGCCATCAAACTATGAGAAACAACCACGTGGAATGTGGAAATGAATGTTCATAGCATTTTGCTACATCCTGAAGTATATAAAAGCCTTATGGTAAAAGCCAACTGAAATTACACATGAAAATGATTATATTCACTAAATCATGTCACATTAAGTATATTATATCAAATTAAGAAACTACATTATACATCCCAAATGAGGTCACAACATGATTGAAAATCTTGTTTTGTCTCGGCCAAGATGTCGCGTTCCGAAAAGGTACCTAGATGATACATAGGAGAATGTATCGTCTCATGCCAAAAACTTAATTGAAGTACTAAAATTGGTTTAGAACCTTATTTTCATGGTATATGTACATTTGTAACACATATAAATGCTAAAAAACAAATTTGTAACCTAATCAAGCATTAAAAATTGTTTTAACCTTTTTTTGAGATGTATAGTGTTTTTCTATTGTCTCGTTCCGTCTCAGTTGATAGGTCTTGTTTTGTCAACTTTCCGGGAATGAATTGGAACAATATTTTAAACCATGGGTCACAGCCATATAGAAAGTGTGTGCAATATGACATTTTAACGGTGGGTCGCACCAAACATTCTCTGAGGCCCATCTCTATGCCAGCTAGCTCATATATATAGATAAATTAGCTCATATATATACTTATATAGTTGATATATTGGTTAAAGGATGAATAGTTGCTATATTGGAAAAATCATAGGGTTGGACTTACGTTTAAAGTCTTATATCGACTGCCAAGGTCTGGAACAAGTTATTAGCATCTAAGGTCAGTCCACACCGTTGGATGATCATCAAGGTTCGTCTGATGTGAATTACAAAAACCATCTAAAGACGTGGATTTATAAAATGCCAACAACAACAGTTCTCATTTATAAATGTTCCAATTCCCAACAACATATATTATTAAATATTAATAAGGGGACATTGGTGTGGACTACGTAAGATATTACTGATCAAAAAGGTATAGACCAAGTCCTTACCGAAAAAAGAAAGAAAGAAAGAAAGATATAGACTAGGTACATATGGTAGTACCAACAAAACTTTTCTGTCCACCCGTGGACATCAAACGTTGATGTTCACCTGCAAAAATGCCACGTGGCACACTCTTTCAGGCCACTGACTCCATGAATGTTTAGCTCACTCCTTTGTAGACCTACACACCAAAACTCATCCTAGTTAGTGATTTCTAGCCATATGATTTGAGTAACCAAAAAAAATCTCAAAATCTTTTTTTTATTCAATCGAAATCTTGACGAAATAATCTAAATAATGCAAAAGAGATTATAAAATTTTGGATTCAAAAACTATTTATTAAAATTTCGTCGAAATGAATAGTGATTTCATGAGAAATTTTACAAAATTGACATGTTAGTTGATTTCTATTTCGGTTTCTTGGGAAGGGAAATTTTCACGAAATTTACAAAATATAGTACCTTGGTTGATGAAGCTTGGCTTTGTGGATGCCTACCTGACAAGTGGCATTAGGTTGGAGTAATGATTGGGAATAGAATTCCACGCCCTTAATTAACACTTCTATTGAGAATTTGAGATTTTGATTTGGATTTTGTAATGCTTGCACTTTTTAGTTATCGCATATATGATGGTGGATTCATGAATTGTGCAATTCATTGCTTGTTAAGACACTTTTTTTTTTCTTTGATATACTTTTTAGCTATTGCATATAAAATGGTGGATTCATGAGGTGTGCATTTCATTGCTTCAAAAACCAATACATAGGCCCTTAAGTCATGCTTTTCCGTTTTGTTTTAAATTCACCTTCAAGCTTTTCATTCTTACATCACCTTTTGGTTCATGCTTCCACAACCTTCTCATACTCTTTCTACTTTGGTAGTTAGTAATTTCCAATGATGCCAAGCATGTTCCATCGTCACATGCAACAATCATGGATGGAGGCATGTATGCATATAAAATGTCAAAATTGTGATTTTCAATAATCAATCTTGTATTTATATTACTGCCAACTCCTTTTTCAGTAATTTGGAAATGAAAGAGAGGAATACTACTTCCACACTCAAGCGCATTTTAGTAAATTGTGCATCCCAGGTCAGTAAATGAGCTTCAACTATTTCATGCAAGGATTTGAATTGCAATTTCGGCTTAGGTTTCTGCCCAGGTCAATATCAAAATTCTGAAATTTTGGTGGAATTCAAGAAAAAAACTTGTAAAAGAAACTGTTTCTGTTAGCTTTTAAAATATTGAAAATAGGGGCGCCACCGGACCCTTCTCTCTCTCTCTCCATTCTTTCTTCTTCCCTCTTTTTCTTCCTAAACCCTAGCCCATCTAAATCAATCATTGAAAATCTAAGGTAAGATATTCTCTCTCTCTCTCTTTCTCTCTCTATGTATTTTGAATAGTGGGTTGTACTAGAATTCATTTTGTTTCCATTTAGTATGCCATTTTAAAGGTCTCAACAATAGCTTTCTATCGTTATCAAGTTTGTCCAAATCGGACGTGTGAGTCTAAAAGTTATTGTGTTTAGTTCTGGGCAACATTTTAAAGATATAGTTTGATATCAAAAATATAAAATTTGAAAAAAAAAAGACAATTTTCAAAATTATAGTCCCACATCGGATAGGAATGAAAAGTTCTGAGTTTTCAACCTCTATAAATACAAGGCCATGCCTTGAGAAAATTACATCAATTTAGGTATTTGCATTCTAACCCCTGAGGTAAGAATATTTGCAAAAAAATCCCTCAACTAGAAGAAATTCTAGAAAATTCCTAGCAATTCCTGAAAATATTCAGGAGGTCCTTTGAAAAGTTTTTGTGGGGCCTACTGCCTCGAGATACGCGCTACCTCGAGATTCGCATCGTACGAGGTTCAAAGATTTGGGATTCTAGCGTATTCACTTGTAAGTACATAGTTATTTATTTTATGCCTTTATTTAATTAATTAATTAATTAATTATTTAATTGATTAATTATTAATTATTTATTTATTTATAAATATTATTTTTATTTTTTATTTTTTTTGAAATAGTAGAAAATTCACAAAATATTGTAGAAAAATTCTAGAAAATTATATTATTTTTGAGGAAAATGTCTAAAAAATGTTATTCTTGTTATCTGTTAAATTTTAGCAAGGAAAAATCCCAATTCTGGTATTTCCCACATAAAATGTGTAAATGCATTGATAATTTCTTGTAATCTTAAAAGCATGAAATTATGATAGATGAGGACATGTGTAATCTATTTAGTTGGATGAAGTCATGCTCAAATTCATTTAAAATGAGATATATGCGTTTTTCATCCGTTTTATGTATTCGCTTTCTAAGATATTAATAGGGCTTAAATGTTCTTATTTTTTGTTTCAAAATGCAAAAATATGAATGTTATGCATGTAAAGATGTTTCTACAAACATTATTATTTTATGCATATAAATACTATTAAGGACATGAATAAGAACGTGATTGGGAATGTGGAATATCAGATTAGTTGGAATCAGGCGTTGTCTCATTTCTTTGAGACCCCTTGGGGTTTTAGTCCCCTAAAGTATCAGGCGTTGTCTTATTTCCTTAAGACCCCTTGAGGTTCTAGTCCCCTAAAGAAGAGGCGTTGTCTCATTCATGAGACCCCTCGGGCATTTATACCTAAAAGAAAATTAGGGAATCCGGAGAGAGGATGCTTAATGAAACAATTAGTGTGCACATTAGAGAGTTTACTTGTGAACTAGAAGTGTTGACATCGTACACTAGGACCGATGGAATGTTGGTACAGAATACATCAGAATTGATAGTTTGACTTTATAGAAATGGTCACGGGTATTCTGATAAGAGAAATGTTGACTGTTATATGAAAAGTCTTCATTGTATTCGAAGTTATACGTAAGTAATTGATGGAGAATTGAGTTTTATCGAATTACATGTGAAATTCATTTGCAAATCATATTTGTTTTAAAATAAACAAAAGTCGCTGATTTAAGTGGTTTTACGCATGAGGAATGTACTTACTGGGCCCTAGCTCATCGTTTTAAAATGTTTTGTTTTCAGGAAAGGATAAGGGGAAGTTGGTCTGATGCTTCCAGCATTTCTGTTGATAGACTTGTGCTAGAGAGGATGTTATATTTTGTTTAATTCTTCTATCTTGTAGAAGGATACATGAGTTATGTAGGTCGTTTGACCGTTTAGTAACATGTATTTAGGAGTACGATATATATACAATGTTTTCTTTTGGATGGGCATATTACGGTTTTGTTTGAGGTGAGAGATCCTCTAACATTATTAATGTGTCAATGAAGTGCGTTTCGTCTTATGGATTGTTTAAACAAAATGAAAAAAATTATCCGGTGTATTTCCGCTGCATCGTGATACCAGTTTTGTTTAATTGTGCGTTTGTATGATCAAATCGCGCCTCAAGATACGAGAAATGTCGATATGACCAAATATCGGATTTGGGGGCGTGACAGACTGATACCTGGGCCTGAGTTTCGTCTTTTTGAGACTGATATTGGGCCTAAAGGCCAATAAGATTAGGTCCTACACAGGGACTGTTCTTTTGTGCTTGAGGGCTTGAATTTGGTATCTTTTGACACTAATATTGGGCTTGAAGGCCAGTAACATTAGGTCCCACATAGAGATTGTTTTTCTGGGCCTGAGGGCCTGAATTTGGTCTCTTTTTGAGACTAATATCGGGCTTGAAGACCAGTATCATTAAGTCCCTCATAGGGACTGTTTTTCTAGGTTTGAGATTAGTCTCTTTTGAGATTGATATTGGACCTGAAGGCCAGTAGCATTAGGTCCCACATAGGGACTGATTTGTGGACCTAAAGGCCATGAAATTGGTCTCTTGTTGAGACTGATAATCAGGTTGGCAGGCCAATAACATGATGTCCCACATAGGGACTATTCTGTAGGCTTGAGGGCCTTATAAAGTCTCTTTTTTCATACTGATAATGAGCCTGAAGGCCAGTAACATTGGGTCCCACATAGGGACTGATTTGTGAGCCTAAATGCCATGAAATAAGTCTCTTTTGAGACTGATAATTGGGCCTGCAAACCAGAACATGAGGTTCCACATAAGGACTTTTTTTAGTCTCTTTTAAGACTGATTATAGGCCTGAAGGCTAGTAACATTGGGTCCCACATAAGAACTGATTTGTGGGCCTAAAGGCCATGAAATTGATCTCTTTGAGATTGATAACTGGGCCAACAGGCCAGTAACATGAGGTCCCACATAGGGACGATTCTGTAGGCCCAAGGGCCATGAAATTGGTTACTTTTGAGACTGATTGTTAGGCTTGACAGGCCAGCGACATAAATCCCTCGTAGGGATTGTTTTCAGGTCCTTATAGCTTGGGTACAATATTTTTTACGTAGATCCCGATGACCAACTTGCACGTATCTCAAGGTGTCTCTCGAAGATATTCCTTAAGGCGTATCATCCCAACTGAGTATCAGGCTACACCGTGTCACAACAACTGGGATGCACCAAATCAGGGCTCTTCCACTATTGGATCAAGAGTCCAACCTTGTAACATAGAATTAGGGGAGAGATGCATTTTCCTATAAATTGGCCCTTCCACTATTAGATCAGGGGTCGAAGGTCCAGCATTGGAACACGAGAACATTGTAACACAACGAAGATCGTGGATTGCCTCCACTGATGAGGCCGAAGATGTAGTCGACCGGATTCCGGAAACGAGCCTCGTAAAAAACTTGTATCTCCTTCTTCCTCTTTCTCTTCTCTCTTTTCTAACTCTTCTATGCTGGATCTATCTCCTTTAACTTGGGGAGGTGGGTGTGAATCTCGAGGATCATTCGACGGATACATACTGGACTTTTCACATACATTAGCCATGACCCAAGGTCTCTTTTAGACTGCAATTGTAAGCCTTGGGAGGCTCTTAAACATGTTCATAGAGGGATTGTTATTAGAGCCTTACAAGGCTATAACTTAGTCAATTTAGAACTGGTACTGGGGCAATTCTTGCCATGAGAGAGAGATAGAGATAGACAGATAGATTGATATAGATAATATATATAGAGAGAGAGGGGGGGGGGGGGGGGGGGGGGGGGGGGGGGGGGGGGGGGGGGGGGGGGGGGGGGGGGGGGGGGGGGGGGGGGGGTGGGGGGGGGGGGGGGGGGGGGGGGCGAGGAGTATTACTTATTCTCTTCCTTCTTTCTTCCAATCATTAATGTGAGAAGTCTTTAGTAATTAGTTCTCTCTAATGAGCCAAAATGTGTTGTAAGGTGAGGTTGAATGACCTCTCATTCACTATTTTATAGAGGTTTTGAGGTAATTTTCCTTTCTACCAAGTGGCTACATCAAGATATGGAAGTTTCCATTCTACCAAGTAGCTACACCAAGTGTCCCATATAGGGACAGTTACTGAGCTTGGTGCTCAAGTTAAGTTGTTTGAGAGAGTGATGCGGACATCAAATCATTACATAGGTTCTACCAGTGGACGACGAGGAAGAAGATTTTGAAGACCTCACATGCATGTGCATCACGAAGACTCCACATTGGAAAGATGCATGTGGGCTGCGTAGGGAGTTTTTTTTTTTTCTAGGCTTATTTTGATGTTTTTAGAGTTTTGGGTGTCTTTGCAATTAGCCCAAAGTTTAGAGACTCATTGTTATTTTGGTTAGTTGTTTTAAGTTGTTTTTTTTTATAGCTATTAGATTAGATGGATGGTTAAGATTAGATTATGATATTTTCACTTATTATATAACTCCTTTAATTGTAATTTTTAATTAATGAGAAATATATTGAATTTTGCTTTTGAGAATTCTCTTGTGGAGTGCTCTCTTCTTCCTTGGTGAGAATCTAAGCTTCCTTGGTGCGAATCCAAGCTACTTGGTGCGAATCCGAAGGTAAATTCTTCTATCTCTATCTCATCTCTTATTCTCTTCTTTTTCTCCATCTTTGTTTTCTTTATTTTCCCTTTCTTTGGATCAATTTTGACGTAGAAAACCCCAACCATATCTCTTCCATCTCTAAACCCTAACCATTGAACAACACTGTGAATAGTGTTGCGTGAATAGTACCGCATGAATAGTAACTTCCTTACACCAGTTCGTCCTTTGGCACCCTAAACCCTCCCAAATCCCTTACCACAACCCCTAGACACTTCCAAATCCTTGTGGTAACCATAGGAATCCCAAACCCCATCATAAACCCTAATTTTCCACAGTTCTCATTTTTCTTCCGAAACCCGGCTAAAATCTGATAATACTTGTCAAAAAGCTCCGAAACTTGCCAGAAACCTTCCTGAACTTCAAAGAACTTATAATCTCTTAGAAAAGGAAGCCATTTCAGGTTTGTTTCATCCCTAAACTGATTCCCTAAGCTTGTTGGAAGTTCCATCTTCCATTAGATCATCACCGTTAAAGCAATGGGTCTAATATTGTGGGATTGTGTGAAGGCCTTGGATTTTAATAAATTTATTTGCTTAATTTTGATTATTTGCGTGTGATTAGCATGGAAATTTACTATTTCATTATTCTTAATAATTTTCTGTTAATCCCAGCCCTTTAGTTGGAAGCCATCACATTCGTCCTGCATCAGAGAGTAACCTTACTGAGAGCAGATTAACCTTGTAAGAAGGAGGTGTTTGGGGTGGGCGGAAGTGCCAGGTTTGAGGGATTTGGCAAGGAGCTTGGGTTGCAAGGTTGGTAGTCTTCCAACTTCCTATCTGAGGCTTCCCTTGGGTGCTAAACACACGGTCAAGTCTATTTGGGAGCCGGTTGTGGAGAGATTTGGAAAGTGGCTAGTAGGTTGGAAGAAAAGGTATCTTTCCAAAGGAGAAAGGTAACCTTGATTAAGTGTACCCTTTCTAGTTTACCCATTCATTATCTCTCCTTGTTTACTATCCCGGCTAGTGTGACCTTAGATCTGGAGAGGATCATGAGAGACTTTTTGTGGCAAGGGAAGCCAGGCCCTCACAAATTCCATCTAGTGGATTGGGCCAAGGTTTGTAGGCCTACGGATGATGGTGGGTTGGGTTTTCATTTCTTGAGGGAGATGAATGTAGCTCTTTTGGGAAAATGGCTATGGCTATTTGGAAACGAGGAGGTTAGCCTATGGAGAGCTGTTATTGCGGGGAAATATGAGATGTTTTGGAGGGGGGAGTGGAGTTTCTTGTTCCCCAGTCTTATGGGACTCGTTTGTGAAATGGCAATTTGAAGGTGTTGGATAAGTTCAAAGAGGGTATCCAGTTCAAAGTAGGGAAGGAGGATAAGATTTATTTTTGGGAGGACCTCTGATGTGGGAATGAGCCCTTGAAAGATGCTTTTCTATCTTTATATCATATTTCTGATCTCCATGGGGCCACGATTCAGGATTGTGCAGTGGTGAGAGAGAGTGAGGCTTCTTGGAGTCTTGGTTTCAGAAAAGCTTGAACGATTAGGAGGTGGAAAGCCTGGGTTCTCTCTTTTCTAGGATTGGTGATAGTTCTGTCTTTTCTTTAGAGGCGGATCAGAGGGTGTGGAGATGGGATTCCATGGGCTTGTTTTTCGGTAAGATCGTTCTTCTCTCAGATTAGCCGGTCGGGGCATGGTTCATTTCCAACGACATTGGTGTGGGGGGTTCCTATTTTGACGAAGGTGTCTTTCTTCATTTGGACAACTATCCTGGATAAGATCTTGACAGTGGACCATCTTAATAGTAGGGGGATGATGTTCCCAACAGGTGTTCTTTGTGTAAATCAAGTGTTGAGTCAGTTGATCACCTGTTGATGCATTGTCCGTTTTCTTTCTCATTTGGCAAGCCTTTTCCTCATTCGGGATTGTTTATGTGGTGCTGGAGCACGCGATTACCTTAGTCCAATGAGCTTCTGTAGATGTGTTCAGAGGAAGGGGCAAATATCTACGGTGTTTCCTTCCGTTTGCTGTGATGTGTGCCATATGGAAAGAGAAGAACTCCAGGATTTTTGAAGGAAAATAGGAGGGCACTCCTTGGAGTTGTTTTGAGGGTTAAATCCTACTTGTTTTTTGGTCTTCTTTTTCTCCAGAGTTATGGGTTGTTTTTTTTGAAGATTTTGTGTTCAAACGGGAGGAGCTTTTAGAAGGTTCTTCCCTTGTTTGAGTTTTGTTTAGTTCTTCGTGTGGGACTCTTTTGTTTAGATTCCCTAGGTTGTACTTTGCGGGGTTTTCCCTTAATCTCAATCCCAATTTATAAAAAAAATTGAAGTTGTTTGAGAGAGGATCTCTCCCTTTCATTAAGTGAAAAGTGTCTGTAAGGAGTGCTTAATGCATTGACACATGTCCCACTTGGGAGGTCATGGAGAGGCAAACCTCTCTTTTTTATTATACAACAAAGGGGATTGTTTCTCGTTATATCTTTAGAAGAGAGTACAATTGTCCTTAGTATAGAGCTCTTAGCTCTTTAGTGTGGTTAGGGAACCCTCATAGGTGTCACGTGTGCTATTAGTGGGTTAAAACCTTTTTTGATTTTGTTTTAAGTCTGTTTATGACTCTCTAGAATTTTAAGGTTAAAATGACCTAGATTACCCCTATTGAATTGAGTATTTCCAGAGACTTTTGTCAAACTAGCTAGATAAATTTCCCCTTTTACAAAATTATTTGGGTATATTCTCAAGCTTTTGGAGCCATGCACATCTTCCCTTTAGTTCTTTGGGAATAGTTTGAAATAGTTAGGTGAAAAAGACCCTATTTACCCCTGATTAGGGTATGTCAATCTTTATCAGGGACGTGTTAGTCTTTTCTCAAGGTTTTAACCCTCTTCATTTCCTTGTACTAAGGTCTCCTGATTTGTCAATGAGAAAATTGAAATTACCCTATGTGCAGGGGGTATAAATGCCTTTTTTATCCCGTGTTGGGTGTATTGTAGCCTTTTTGACTTGTTTCAATGATTTCCATTTAATGGTTTTGACGGATGGCCGTCCTTGTTTCAAATTTAACCTCTATGTAGGGGGTGCTTTTGTACTTTTACACCCGGTGTTAGGATATTATGGGTCTTTTGACCCTTAAAAAGGTTTTGCCAGCCCCAATGATTAGCCATTGTGCCCCATGAAAATTTACCCCACCTATGTGAGGGGGGGCGGGGTTATTTTAGTACATTTGCACCCCGCACTAGGGGTATTTAAGGTCTTTTGACTTTCTTTTTGAAAGTAAAAGGCATATGCCCTAACCTGTTAGAGGTCTTTTACGAAAACAAGTGCTCGATGAAAATTTTACCCCCCCCCCCCCCCCCCCCCATGTTAAAAGAGGGGGGGGGGGGGTTTATTTTCGTACATTTGCACCCCGCACTAGGGGTATTGAAGGTCTTTTGACTTTCTTTTTGAAAGTAAAGGGCGTATGCACTAACCTGTTAGAGGTCTTTTACGAAAACAACCCATGTTTTGGGATATATTTATCAATTTAGACCTTGCACTATGGTATCTGAGGTAAATGATCCCTTTTGTGATTTCAAATGCTATCCCAGTGATTGGGATGTCCTTTAAGAAATCTACCCCCGTGTTGGGAATATTAAGGTTTTTTTACCCATTGCACTGGGGGTATTTGTTGGAAAATGGCCTAACGGCTCGGAAAAGCACTTTTGTGTAATTTAAAGAAATTGGATCTGAAGGAGGGTTGAGATGCTGACTATCGAGCACTTGATCTCCAGAGGGTTGATTATGTTGAACTATTGCAGCATGTGTAAGCATGGTGGGGAATCCGTGCTCCATTTGCTGATGCATTGTGATGGGGCATGGGAGGTGTGGTTAGTGTTCCTGAAGGAGGTAGAGTTGCGATGTGTTATGCCGGGTTCTCTTAAGGACCTCCTCTCGAGTTGGCACTCTCCAGTGTTGTCTGAAAGAGGGCGCATTCTATGGAAGCTGCTTCCTTTTACAATTTGGTGGGGACTGTGGAAGGAAAGAAACCAACGGGTTTTTCTCTATGGCCACCCCCCACCCCTCAGAATGCATTAGCACCAATGAATGCGTTGGATATACATCATGTCATTCTCTTTGGATGTGCATACTGATTTTTGAAAGATAGTCTTCCTATCAGAACATATCATGAAGTTGATAATAGGCTACCTAGTGGGCCTTGCCAAACCATTGCGCATGATCATAATGTTGTACGCCAACTAGTGCTTCTTTAAGTTATTGATGTAATCTTATACTTCCTCATACATGACATTTCGCAATCTCTCGTCATCAGCAATGGATTGCTTCACACCTTGTCCATACCCCCCAAAACGCATTAGCACCAATGAATTGTCTCCTGCCTGATGGTGAGAGGCACCAAAGTTCAGCCTGGTAGTGTCCTATCTTTGCCTTTGCTCAACATCCCATTGATTAGTACGAGAATTCTACATGCCAAATCTATGTTGCTCCCTCTCAAAGTCTCTCACTGTTAGGGGGGTACTCAATCCTGTCATCTTAATGAATCTGATCTGTTCACTCTTTTAGAGGACTGTCAGCTGCAACAACGCATTTATAAATACCTCCTCATGCTTCTCCTTTTATTCTTGGTCATAAATCAATTTTTGCATTTCCTCTATAATTGGTTTAACTTTTGGGCATATCTCATGTTCGTAAACCTATCGGCAAGGAAATAAATTTCGGTTTTGAGGTTTATTTCTACCAGCCCGGAAATGAAAATATTTCGACTAGTGTGGAAATAATACATTTTTCGTGGAAATGATGGAAATAATGCGGAAATGATGGAAATTTATGTGGAAAGTTTTGGAAATGATAAAACAAGCATAGAAACACACTCAGATTTGGAACTTAAGGTCAACATTAAGTTCGATGCATAAAAATTAGATTTTAATTTATATTTTTAATAAAATATTTTTTTGTAATTAAAAATATTTTTTAGTTACAAAAATATTATATAAAATGGTAATTAATCCATTAGATTT
>CM068544.1:9874286-10051323 GCA_035048495.1 Euptelea pleiosperma | reverse complement strand
AGAAATTATTGCTTTAGTTAGTGACTAGTTGGTTCTTAGTAACTAATCTAGAATTAACGTCTACAGGTTCATTTTTTTATACTTGTAGAATTTATAAAGGGCGGGAAGCACCAAAAAAGATTACAAGAGCTAACAAAGAGGTCGAGATGCCCAACCAAAAGCAAGAGCTCCAAAAAAACAACAAAAGAACTGGTCCCAACGGAACATAAAATCCTCAAAGAAAATACCACGGCACTCAATAAAGGATTTAGACCACAAAAAACTCAAACCCTTTATGTTTGAGAATCACGCTCGCCATCTCTTCCTCCTTCCCTTCGAAAACTCTCCAATTTCTTTCTTTCTAGAATCCCTAACAAATCGCAAGGGGAGCAAGCACCATAACACTCGCCCTCTCGAGGAAAAGGCCGAACTATGTCAACTAGAAACAAGGTTCAATAAAAAATTGGGCAACACCCAAAATCAGCAAAGAACGCCGTCTAAATTGCTCTCGCCACATCACGATGCAAGAAAAGATAGTTAACCGATTCTCCGTTATGCTTGCACATCGAGCAGAAATCTACAATAATAATACTTCTGGCATCAAGTGGTCCACTGTCAGAATCGTGTCCAATGTCGCAGTCCATAAGAAAAAATCTATCTTGGATGGCAATTTGGAACCCCAAACAAAGGAGTAGGATACCTATCACATAACGGCCTGAGTAATACTCATAGAAGGAACGAAGTGAAAGATTTGTCTTGGAATCTATACTCATTAGCCAAAAGAACGCCATCAAAAAATTTTCTACCCTTCACAAAAGCTCCTTCGGTTGGCGAGATCACAAAAGCCAAAAAGTTTGCAATTTTAGCTGCAAGTGTCATGGACAAGATCTTGTACACGCTACCCACTAGGCTAATAGGTCTAAACCCCGAAATATTGTCAACCCCTTGGTTCTTAGAATCAAAACAACGAAAGTGCTATTTGACGTATAGTTCAAGTAACCATCTTTGTGAAAATCTGCCACCTCCGTCATGGAATCCGCCCCAACCACATGCCATCGGGCCTTGGACCCTAGTATCCAACGTAGAAATGGAACACAAAATCTCCTCTTCCTAGAAAGGTTTCTCCAATCAGTCTCTATCCTCCGGACTGATACAGTCAAAATGCAGGCCATCAAAAAGTGGTCTAAAGAAATCGACTCAGTGACTCAGAGTAATAATCTACTACACCCTTCCTGTTGCTCTCCTCATTCTCCAAAAGGTCCCATTGATCTAAAGACGGGCTAAGAAATAGCCTCTCTTATGAGCATTCCACATCCTGTGGAAAAAATTGTCCTTATTGTCGCCATCCTCCCACCACCTAACCCTCGATTTCTATTTCCAACTAATCTCTTCCATCTCACTAAGTGTCAATATTCCACTTTAAGATTGACTCTCTTGTTGCATTCTTTTGACGATGAAGGATGATCCTCCTTGTTAATCAACGAAATCTCCTCAACGATCAAGTCCTTCTATTGATCAAGCCTATCGAATTCTTCTAGGTTCCATCGCTTAATCTGTTATTTGAGGGCCTTGAGCTTATGCCTAAATACCTCCCCAGCTCTCCCATAGAAAGAAAACTACTCCACTCCCCTTTAACTTAAAAAGTGGAGCACAACAGCCATATGTTCTCGAATCAAAATGAAGACGATTACAAAACTCTCGACAATCTAATAGAAGAGGCACGTGATTTGACATTGGTATAGGGATCGCCACCTGAGAAACCCTGCAAAGTTCCTCCATCTGTTACATATCAAGTATCTATCCAGCCTACTAAGGATGGGGATATTCTGGTTATTGGACCAGGTAAACTTGTCCCCGCTCATAGAAGGTCCAAGAGGAATTGCGATTGATAAAAGCTCCGACTCCTTCATACATCTAGTTACCCTACTCCCTCTGTCCTCTCATGCAAAACCGATCACATTAAAATTCCCTCCAATACACCACAGAGAATCCCAAAGGCCCACCACATTGTCCAACTCTTCCTAGAATTGAGACAAGTAGCTCTTCTCTGTGGGCCCATACAGCCCAGATAATACCCAAGAAAACTGCTCTCCCAAATAGTACGAAGGACCGACACCGAGTAAACTCCCACCACTACATCCCTAACCTCCAAGAAGTTGTGATCCCAAAAAATGACAATACCTCCAGAAGATCCAAAGGCCGAAAGATCACGCCACCCAAAGTCCCTGAACCCACAAAACTGTTTGATATCCTAGCCTCCATCTTCTCAAGTTTGGTTTCCTGGAGAATCACCACCTTGGCACCATCTTCTAATGACACTTTTCACAACCATCCTTCTTTCCTTACTCCCCAAACCTCTAGCATTCCACGACAAAATCTTGGTCCTCATGATGCACCACACACCTTCCTCCATTTTGTATGACATCCAACGCCCCAAAGCATCGCCTGAGTTAAACTGGCAGGCCAACCTTTGGAGTTCATGAGATACTCTAGCTAGCTTGTCACTTTAGAAGGGGTCAAAGTTCGAGTTCTCCCAAGTCCTCACCTCCGAACAAGCATCACCCTCCTCAACTATCGATTGTTGGTCACCAGAACAAATATGTACCTCATCCTCTAAACCCAAAACTCTCCCCTTGACCACCTGAGGAACCTCATCCTTCCTGACCACTTCCACTATATCCTTGGACACCCAGCCATCCTTCGGGTCCTTACAAGGTACTAAACTACTCTCGATTTACGAACACACCATCTTTGTGCCCGACAAAAGTCAAACCTAGGGACACTCCTATCGCCAAAATATTAAATACTATCCAGTCAGAGGATTTATCCTCCCTAGCATTCATTAGGACTGTTGCATCAGGCCAAGGCCCTACAAAGCCTTAGATGAAAACTTGCTGAATGACACCCCCCACCCCCCCCGCCCCTCTTCCTTCTGGACAACAGATCCTTCCTCCCGAAGAACTATTCCCAACCAACTGCGGAGCCTTCTAGCTGAGAACCAACTACCTCTGAACAGCCATACAACTCTGCTCTACAACTCCCGACTGACTAAGAGTCGAAACTATCTTTTCTTTTAAGAATGACTAGTATGTACGTATTCATTCCATATATATACTAGATAAAAGTACAATTAGGGACGAGAGTCCCGTAAGTACAGAGAATATATGTAGACCATTTTTTGCCAAAGAATCGAAACATCATTGGCGTTAGTACAAAAATAAATAAAAAAAATCCAGCCCTAACAAATTCCCTTATATTGTCAATGTAATTAGCAAGACTCAACATACTATCTTTAACCTTTTTTTATAGGGTAAACATTTATTATGTCCACCCCCCCACCCACCCCACTAAGATAAAAACGGGACAGAACCCAGGTCTTTGGGAATAACCTCCAAAACGCTCAATCCCAGGTCTGTGGGTACAATCCCCCACAGGCTGACCAACTCAGCTGGTGGACGCTTCGTTCTTTTAACCTTTTTTGCATCTTCTTCAATGAATCCAAGTTCCAGTATAGCTTTTGGATTTCACTATATCCTAGCGCCAAATCATTGGCAGTGACCATTTTATTCTGCATAGTGCATACCATGTATGTAATCTGTTCAAATGAGTTTTAGAGCCGAGAAGAAAAAATACTATCAAAATAACAAACAGAACAAAAAAATACTTTTTTAGTGAGAAGTTACACATGAAAGTTACATGCATCACCTAGGAAGCTGCCTCACACCTGCGCAAAGATAAGGACATTAGTGCCTAAGGCTCACCTGGCTCCTTAATTTAAATTGATTCAGATGTCATAACATATTTATGCAAAACAGCATATGTGAGATAAGTTAGTCTGGTCAAGAAACTATTAAAATATTTATGTAGTTGTCATATTGATGACAAACATGCCATTTAAAATGACAAATCCCACACTGAATATTAGCATATATTTCAAATGGATCCAGTTGTTGCATACCCGCAGCTTGAACCAATTTAGCAGTCCATGCTTCCTATTCTTTTTCTCCTCCTTAAAAGTATCATCTGCAGTTTCACCATTGCCTTCTACAGAAACATACAAGTCAATGTTTTCCTCATCCAATATCAAGTCCCTCCTTTTGTATGGAAGGTATGCAAGCTGCACATTAAACATAAAGACAATCAGACCAACCAAAAATAACAAACAAGATGAACAACTTTTGAAACTAAGGCTGCCAGAAGTATTATATGAAATTTTGAGTCCTCATGGAAAAAATCAATTGGGAACTTCTAACACTAAACCTCTTCTTCTCCAAAAGAATGCCTTCTCCTTGGACCAGGGCGTTGAGGAAATTTTGATGATTGCGTAGTTTTTGTGGAAACCAAAATTAATTTTGTCAACCGTTGTATCCTCCCCAGCAAAGCAGCTTTAGCTTCTTCTTCTTGTTCCAATCTTGATTGCAGCTTGACTTGACCATCTACTAGCTATTCAGATCAAATAACACAAAGGAATTTGATTAATTCATACATAAAATTTTATCTCAATAAATAATATCTTGCATAAAATGAATGATGGAATGCATGAACAAGTATGGTCTTTTACAAAACAGTTGGAGATGACTTGACCGCTCAGCAAATTTGAAGCATTTTATTTCTTTAGCTCTGTATTGTTTGTTTCAAGTTTTGATTTGCCATACTGGCCACTAGTTGATAAGACATACACATGTGTCAAATGTTTATTAATTTGGAAGTGTATTGATTGACAAAAATATATTATTATTATTATTATTATTATTATTATTATAACAATCAATCGATAAAATGCATCGATGTGGCCGAAATTAATATTACACAGGGAAATCATTTTATTAATATTACATATTCATATCATTTTGAAATCCTTAATATCAAAATGACACATCATATCAAGGGCATAGTGCTCTTAATTTTAACCATGTTTTTTTATAGGGCTTTCAGTTCATTATATTTTTTCCAATTACATGCTATTATGTTTTGTCATAATTGTGATTCAAATCCATGTATAAGAAATAATAGCTATGTTGGTAGCAAATTTGCATCACCAATAGTAGTGATTTTAACGTATCAAGTAATCTGAAAATGTATGTGTTAAGATCCAGGGTTTCATAGATGAGAGAGAGAGAGAGAGAGAGAAGAATAGTGGGAAAGATGGTATAATCGAATTAGGTGGTATTGCCCTAATCGATCCCCTTTTATATTAAAGCATAAAAGAAAGGTTTTTTTTTTTATCGGTAGCATAAAAGAAAGGGTAATGACATTAATACCCTTACATATCCCACATATATACCCACATGCATAAATAATAATAACTAACACTCCCGTCTAGTTGGAGAGTATACATCATACATCTCCAGCTTGGAACAAATCAGATCCATACGAGTCTTGGATAGAGCTTTAGTAAAAATGCCTGTCAACCGATCTTCCTATTGCTTTACGGAAAGGTACTCGTTCCTATATACAACATCCTCTTTTTAACTTTGTGAAGAAAACAGACAATGGCACCATTGTGCTAGTGGTGTACGTTGATGATATGGTAGTGACTGGAGATGATACTAAAGGACTTCAACAATTGAAGTAGTTTCTACAACGACATCTCCACACTAAAGACCTAGGGAAACTTTTTTATTTCCTAGGTATTGAGGTTGCAAGATCAAGCCATGGGATTAGTCTATCTCAGAGAAAGTATGTTATGGATATTCTTGAGTTGACAAGTTTGATGGGATCCAAACCGGTTGACATACCCATGGATCCTAATACTAAACTTGTAAGTGATCAGGGGGAGCTGTATGATGATCCGAGTAGATAACGGAGATTAGTTGGCAAACAGAATTATTTGACTATTACAAGACCTGATATATCTTTCGTTGTGAATGTGATTAGTCAGCATGTAAAACAATCATTTACCCCAAAAGATCAACCTTGTAGGAAGGTTTGAACACGGGACCTCCCAGGCATCACATCCTCTGGGGAATGTTGTCTCGCGCTCTTTACCCAACAGATCAACCTATTGGGGAAAGGCGAAACAACTACATATACCAACGTCGTCGGGTCAACACAACACGTGCGCGAGAAGACACCATCCGCTAACACTCTCCCTCAACGGAAATACACTCCGTTGGAGACTTGAACTTGCGACCTCCCAGGCCTTAGGCTCTGATACCATGTTAAGATCTAGGGTTTCATAGATGAGAGAGAAAGAAGAATAGTGGGAAAGATGGAATAATCGAATTAGGTGGTATTGCCTTAATCGATCCCCTTTTATATTAAAGCATAAAAAAAAGGATAAAGACATTAATACCCTTACACGTCCCATATATATACCCACATGCATAAATAATAATAACAGTATGAAATAGCTCGTAGTGTGCAAATATACAAATTCATTGTGTTAATATACATTATTTTAAATCATGTCATACCAACATAGAATTCATAAAAGTACATGGCTTATGGAGACATGATAGAATTGAATGGATGAACATGATTCGTGCAAGCAACCCCATATGGGATAAGTCTTAAGATGCTGATGATGATCCAACACAAAGAACCACAGTAGGTTTACATAGAAAATGTTATAGATAGGAAAATGAGAGAGTTAAAATATTAGGGAGGCACTCCTAGCTAAAATTTTGGTAGCAAATCTAAGCAGGTTGGATCACCAAGCAGGCAGCTCTCTGCACTATTCGAAGGTGTTCCTTACTACCTCTTAGCTATATTTGAAGGTGTTCTCTCTTCAATTCGAAACAACAGACCTACTACTTTTATGGTGATTTGGAACTCGATTTAGGAAGAATTATTGATGTCCAGCACTGTTCAACCAATTGGAAGAAGTTCGGGTGAGGTCTATGTTACTCGGATTAGATACTTCAAAACGAGTGTCATATCTGAGTCAGGTACTTCAATTCTAAGTGTAAATGCCATCTTCGTGCCATGTCAGGGCCATATACTTGGTGTATCTAGGTAGCATAGGGTGAGGTCCTACATCACATGATAGACAATTTTTGTTCTCTAGTTCCATCTACTTTTTTAGAGCATTTGATTTGCATCCTTCAACCCTAGATAAAAGATCAATTCTTACATTGTGTTTTGAAAGGCAAGACAGTCAATTGTCACCACAAGCTCATTCATGAAGAGACTAAATCAGATTGCCATATCTAAAAAGAGTGCTCCTGCAAGTGCAAAAGACATTAAAAGATGCTCCCTATTCTTTTCATGAATCAGATTTGGCACTTGTAGGCAAGGATTGAAATTTCAATTTCTACCTGGTTTTTCGTCTAGGTCGAAACTAAAATTTCGGGATAGCTTTCGAAATTTTAATGAAATCATGGTTATAATTGATAAATTAATTCTTTGTTTATGGAAACAAATTCTTATCTTTTTCTCTCTTTATAATCTCTTATAAGGTAAGGACACCTTTCTTTTTCCCATTAATAAGGGAAAGAAGACATTAATAGAGAAGTTCTATTTCAATATTGACCTATTTACAGTGTTTGTGGTTGACTTCTGTTGCATGTGTAAGCATAGTGGGGAGTCTGTACACCATCTGTTGATGCATTGTGATGTGGCTTGGGAGATTTCGTCAGCGTTCCTAAAGGAAGTAGGGGTGAGATGGGTGATGTCGGGCTCTCTTATGGTCCATGGACCTTCTCCCGAGTAGGCGCTCTCCAGCTTTATCTAAAAGAGGTCACATCCTTTGGAAATTACACCCCTACGCGATCTTGTGGGGGCTGTGGAAGGAAAGGAACCAACGGGTTTTTGAAGACAAGAGTGAAGATTTGGCCTCAATTATCCTTAACATCAAGGGTCTCGTTTTCTTATGGTCCAAAGTGTTTACGGAATGTAGATGGCTCTTTTTTGAGGATTTTGTTTACCAATGGGACCTCCTTTGTCTTAGGGATGGCTGTTAATTAGGGACCCATCGGTTTCTCTTCCTGTTTTGAGATTAGCTGTGTGTAGGTCACCACGACCTCACAAGCTGAGCCGCTTGTTCTTCTTGGCTTTGCCTTCAATAATATTTGCACTTATCAGAAAGAAAATATTGAACTATTAAAGATAGGGCCAAAATTTTAGGGATTTCAATTTAATTTCGAATATTTCATTGAAATTTAAAACCATGATTGTAAGAGCACTCCAGGCCTACAATACATTTCCTAAAAAACTGATAATCTCATTTAAACTATGTCAAGAATAGGAAGAATCTTATATTCGAGAGCGAGGGTACTGTAAAGACAAAGCAACTTTCAAAGAGTCATCATTTGCAATGTGATCAAACATACAAATTAAAAGATCATGATTGCAGCTCAAGGAAAGGCCACAAAAGCCTGGTCAACAGTGGTGTACGACGTACCTTTTGTTTTAGGAGTACAATATTATCTTCTCCAACATCATTCAGCAGAGGGACAGTAATGATGCCCCTTTTTAATTGTTCTAACTCTTCCTTTAAGCTGTGGATCTCATTTTGGTACTTCTTGATGAGAGATTTCTCATCAATTATCTGCAACGTAATAGGATTTCTTCCATCAACTACCATGCACAAGTATTTCACCGATGAGGAAAGATGGAGAAAACATACCTTGTTTTGTGATGCTTGAATTTCAATATGTTTTGCACGGTGGGCAAACTTCAACGTATTATGTGTCTCTTCTGAATTGCTTGATGAAGGAGTAACAGTACAAATGAGCTGTAGTTTCAAATAAAATAAATAAATATGCCACTGAATCATTCTTATTTTCAACCAGTATTTTGATTAAAACAAACACGCAATTATGATTGAGCCATTATGACTCACTAAAATTACTCCATTCTTCACCAAATTATACAACATCATTGTGAACAACAATATCTGAGAAGGCTTACCGATACACGTCCATGACCACTTAACGAGGACTGAAGGAGCCTGGTAAGTTTAGAGTCCCTGTATGGTATATGTGCTGCTCTTCCATCTGTTAATTTTGATATAACCTGCATTTCTACGAGTCACATAATAGCAGATTCCTGGATAAACTTACTTCAGAGCCATAAAGAATAGTAATTGGAAATACACATGCAGATTATTTGATACAATATAACTGAACATAAAGATAAGAACAGTTAGCATAGAAAGAAGTTATAAATGACTCAAATTATCCCCTATAAACAGGGGTACACCTAGGAATTACTGCACAAGAAAGCTATGATACCCGGATACTTGTACTAGTGCCTCGTACCAGTGTCGTGTCGTGTCGTGTCGTGTCGACACGGATACGGACACCGGACACTCTACCGACACGTATCCCCACGTATCCTTCATAAAAAGTTGAAAAAATTAGAAAAAATAAAAATTTTGAACTACAAAATAGGATACTCGTATCCGTATCCGTGTCCTTGATTTTGTAAAATATCGAGTCGTATCCCCGCTTCCCGTATCCATGTCCGTATCCACATCCGTATCCGGGCATCATAGCAAGAAAGTATAGCAAACAAGATCAAATAATTGTTGGAAAAACCTAAGAGAAATCAAAAACTGAAAATATATATATAGCCAAAACCTGGTTTGGGACACGTCCCCTCACACGGGCTTCACAAGACACTCACTCACGACCCCCCAGTGTGTGTGTGTGTACTGAGCTAGAAGGCATGAGAGCCCCCTCCTCAAGTCCAAGTTTCGAAGTGGGTTAGTAGTGCTTAGGGCTCATGGTTCTTAGATGACAGAAACCCGAACTTGTTTGATACCGACTCTTGATTTGTTAAACGAGAAGTATATGACAGACAATTTCAGAAACAAAAGCCCACTGATTCTCTAATGTTGTGAGAACTTAAAGAAATTATGAAGATGATGTACCCTATCACAAAATAAAATTATAAACTTCAAACACAATTTATCAAATATCATATTATTTGCACATGACATATAACATGCGTATGGATATCCTTTTAAAATAATTAAACTCACTTTAATATATATTATAGTACGTATATTTCCAAAGTGTTCCAAATCCTAAGGCTTCCTTAGAACACTTGCTTCCTTTTTCCCACTCTCACTTCATGGAACTATGGTAAGTGCTTCATAGAGGCCATCCTGATTGACTTTTTGAGAGCCAATGCTTCACCTCTCCCACCCATGGATCAGAAACTCCTCCCACTCTTACTTCATGGAACTAAGTTTTGTATAATCTTTGCAGGACAAGTCTGACGAAACTGAATCCAACCTCGTAGAACGCCTTGTGCCATACGGCTTTTATTTTACTACGCTTTCTAGTGCAGAGTTTTAGTTTTTTAGGTAGTTTTTGTTTCAAAGGAAAACATTGGGTCATATTCTATATTTCACTTCACATTATGATATACAATAACCAAAGCAACTCAAATCTGTACTTCCCCACGCACAAAACCCTATGGTTGTTCTGAAAGGACAAAACATATAGACGTGGCCCTATCTTTAATGCACTTTGTGAGAGAAAAGGTTATACATAAAAAAGGAATATTAGTTTTGCATCAATCTACATAAACCAGTTTTTTACAGAACTTCTAATTCACAGCATCAGAAAGTTTCAATATAGATGACATTTAAATAGGAATTTTGTAGATTTTGACATTAGCATACAGACGACATTATAAATATATACGCCATTAGCATTTAGATGATAACTAGGAATTGGGTAGATTTTGACAAGAAGAAAACATACTGAGAGCAGGCTATTATATTTCAAATACGAGTATTGCTAGAATAGTGGGGTGGAAAATAATGTTTCAGGCCTCACAGTTCCAAGAGTTAGCAGGCTTTTATTGATGTAGGATCCTTCTTTCCGTCGTACACCAGTAGTTTCAACCCTAGAGCTCTCAGAACCTGCCAGATCGATGAGGTTCTGCAGATATAAGTAAAATACAGAAAATATATAAGAATTTAATTGACCATATACTGAATAATGGATATTAGTATCAAAAGATAATACACAACACAGCAACAGTTAAATCACAGTAAGAAAACTATAAGCTCGTGTTGCAAAAGAAGCATTAATCAAGAACAGTCTACAAATAAGCAAACAGAGTAGATCTCAAGTAAAAGTCACCAAGATTTACCAGTTGTGACAAGTTAACTGCTTCACCTTCACTGTTCTCACCACATGGGCTACTCTCTATTGTCTGTTAACAAGGTAAGTGGGAAAAAAAATTAATTAGCAATGAACAAAAACCTAGAGATGAAGATTTAAAAATGTAAATTCTTATTTTAAAATATTGAATATATGATCCTAATTAAGAAAATGCGCCATACAGGTAAAGTGTGTCAGGTATAAGAATGAATAAAACAACACATCCAACAAAGAGAACATCGAAAAAGAAAAAAAAAGATAGTAGCAGATGTATTGACGCAGGACAACGGCTCGACCTACGATTTTTGGGACAATGGAAGGGGGTGATAGAGAGAGGAGGAGAGAGAGAGAGAGAGAAATAATTGTGGGAATCGCTCCCTTGGCCTCACACCAAACCCGTAAAGGGAAAAATCATGCACAAAGCATGTAAATCATATCAAAAAATTCATTCAATAATAATCTCCTTTTTAAAACCAAAGGATTACATCCTATATATAAAACTCCCAATTGGACTTTCCTAATTCTAGTCCAATTGAATTTTCCTAATTCTAATAAGCTAAAATAAGAAACTCCTAATATTGCAATAAATCCCAAAATCCTGATTGGAAACAAAATTTAATTGGAAAATCCTAATTGAACTAAAAATAAAGAAAGCAAAACCTCATGGGGCCAACATATCTAAAAATAGTTCAATCAGAATTTACTATAAATAGTAATTTTAGGATTTACTATAAATAGTAAAAACGAGATTTACTATAAATAATAATTTTGGGGTTTACTATAAATTGCAAAAATATGGTCCACTTGCTTGACCGGGCACTGATTCGGTGTAGCAGCGGACATCGTAGTTGAATGCTCCCGCATCACGTATCTTTAGGGTACGAAATGGAGCAAGATCTGAGATACAACATGATCAGTCTGTTTTAACATTTATGGATTCATTTTAGAAGCAAGTCAAATACTGGTTGGGATTCCATATCTGACTAACATCAGGATCCAGATCGGTTCCCATCAAATCCTTATTATAGTCTATTATTGCAATTAGTTACTCCAAAAACAATATAGACATAGATGATCCTTGTTTTACTTCAACAAACCTAAAATACCAAGTTATAAGTCAACTCACATAAAATCCCTCTCTCCAATTGTTGACATCTGGTACACAGTCATTGGTGCTGTGGAGAGATTCTGGCGATCTAGTAGTCTGTAGAGATTCCTCTTCATGGATTTGCCAGAGGTGCTGGGGGAAAAGAACATGTATTTACCACCCTTGTTATTTTCCTCATCTTTTTTCTTCTGTTGTCTTCTTTTCCCTTAACTGATGGCGCCTGATTTTACCATAGATGGTTGGCAAGTAGAACACGTACTTTAGCTCTCTTATGCATCTCCTCTTGTTTTGGATACGGTATGAGATAAGAATCCTAATTCTAGACAAGAAGAGGTGTCTATAATCAACCATTTCAATGTGTGATTTGAATCTGAATCTGGATGTGGATCTGACCCGGATCCATACAAATTTGTTTTCCAGGTAGGATCTGTCACAAGTCATTTAAATATGGGTTGCATTTGAAGCCCAAACTTTATTTACAAATCTGAATACAGTTTAAAACTATTATATTCAGATCAGAATCCAGATCAACCTCGAGCTGATTTATATCCAACCCATGTCATGCTTCACTTAATTTGTAATGCAATAAGTGTCTTAAGTAAGTCCAATCCACACTACTTAGATACTTTTATGATCCAACCTCTCCAAAGAACTTTGGCTGCCTAGGATTAGTTATTATTCTGCCAGGATCAACCTAACTAGCCTCATGTTCGTAAAATTGGATTTCAAGTTTTTAGCCACAATGGAGACATGCCACAGTTTAAAATCTCGGTATCATTCAGCATATCTGCAAGCATATAATGCGAGATGTACCATACAAGATGGTATGATACGGTACACTGGAAAAATCATGATAAATATACATTACAGTAATCGATGTTTAAAACTTAGATAAGCTAAAAGATGATATTTAATGAAATCGAATTACCCATTAGAACACTTTTGTTACTATAAAGATATCATTTAGTTTATTATATGAATTTTCTAAGACATCAATACAAACCCTGATACCCCTTTGTATTATACCGATATAGGACAGAACGAGACATCTCGTACAAGACAGTACGATTCTTTAACCATGGTCAGAATGCACTATTCACACAACAGATACACTTTGAAGTTTCCTCCACAAATTACTTAGCTTAGTTTGGTCAGAAAAAATCTTCAATTGATTCTAGTCTGTCTACATTTTTCACATGAGGGAAAACTGTAAATACTAGAAACTCAACGTTCTATTTCTTCAAGGTTTCTTATGCTGGTTTGGACACCAGCAATGCTCTACGACGGTAGTTGCAGGAACCTTCTACCTAGGTGCCACTCCCGCCTAAACAGAGCAATTCAAAACTTGTTTGAAACAAATGCACACCCACTCCGGCTTCAGGCAACGAAGTCTGGGCTTGGCCGGCAAGTGCAAATGAAGGTTGCTCCACCTGCTCTTCAAAGGCTTGTAACAAACAATATGATCAACTCCATTCACCCTCAAGCCAGTACTACGATATACATAATGCCAAACTAGTCAAATATCCAACAAAATCACCCTCAACCAAGAACACTAGCAAACTTGTCCTCAAAACCCTGATTTTAAAGTATCGATTTCAACGGTCATATTGGCCACTGGACAATATGATATCATACATAAGTATACATCGGAACATGGTTGATACATTTTTATAAAGGGAGCACCTTTTAAATGGAGATATCATTTTGATACCCCTAGATAAGGAAATAACGAAATGACACACCCTGCATTAATTACTAGAAACTGAACTTTAAGACCGTGCACAAAACTGACAAAAGGAGTTCAAATCTCTCTTGATGTCATGGTCTCTTCAATGATATGACAATCCACCTACACGTGCTTCATCCTTTCATGTATGAACAATCTACATAATTAGGAATCACTAATCCCTCCACTTCAGAAACGACCTTCTAACAAGGTTGAAGGTCCTCAACCATATGGCCATAACGACTTGGTGTACAGCCTGCGTCTTCCAAAAACCAGAAGATAGCACAAGAGCATGTTGAGCACCATAGGCCAAGAAGCGTGGGATCGGGGCCCATGGTACATGGGATCACATCACATAATTAAGAGAGGGAGGAATTAATCTTATCACTCTAATTGAGCCTTCTTTTCCTAAGTCAAAATGTATCCAAATGATTAAATTTTGGCACCGTGGGATATAGAATCATCTATCCAACATGCCCAAAATTACACAATTCCGGCAAGAATTTAGCAAGTTATGGCCAAAATGCAGGCAGGATACAGCTCCATGGAGTAACTACTATTTTTGGCATTTATTTCTATTTCTATATTTTAGATTCTTCTATAAATATTAACTGTTCATTTTTGTTTCTTAATTAGTTAATTGTAGTAAAATTACTTTTAGACGAGTCGAGTTAGGTTTAGGATACATCAGTTTAAGTCAAGTTTATGAGCAATCAAGAGAGTTCCTACTTTCTATATTTTGGAAAGTTAATGATAGAGGAAGTACGAGCTCACTCCCCCACCTCTATAAATAACCCTTCTCTTATTTTTACAGAGTTGAATAAAGTTACAGAGTGATTAATGTTGCACTTTTCTAAAGGAGTGAAATCTCTCTTCATAGGGTGTAGCATCACTATCGGTGGTGCAACTACATCAAATCTAGAAACATTTGAGTGGTGCAACTCTTCTTGCCCATTTCCACAGATGTGGCGTAATTCTACTGCAAGCCCAATGGTCATCAAAACGCATAGGAACATTTATAAATTTCTTGTTTTCCCACACTTTTATATATTTTTATTTAAATTTAAAAAGAAAATTATTGAGCGAAACCCATCCAGCATGAATCTAGAAGATCCTCCATGGTTCTAAACACCATTTTCTAATGGATTTCAAACAAAATTTCTAATAGAAATTAAGTTAAATTGAAACTTTAATTTCTATTAAATTTTAATTTAAGGCGATAATAAACAATTGCTAATGTAACTTATATATATATATATAAACACAAGTCTGTGACAAGTTTCTTATTCTATTCTAGATTTTTCAATATTTTTCATGATTTTTATTCAAATAAAATTTTAAATAATAGTATAGAACCTAAATGTAAACAAATCAACCGAAACGTACAGAAACATTACGAAAATATACCAAAACGCTAGACATACACAGAGAATGGGGAAAATTTATACTACCATGTGATATCTTGTTGCCCATTGAAAAAGCAAAATGTGATGGCTGAAACACACCAACAAGTATCAATTTCTAAAACCATATGCACGGGCATGACTGCCCCACATAATTGGGCTTGCCAAACTTAGAGGTTCCCAGCACGCACACAAGCACAAAAGGAAAAAGGAGGGCAAATTGGCTGCTGCTCTGGGAAGCAAGCTCCATCAGCTTTTAACATTTCAGATGGATCAAGTATTACTAGGTTGTCTCGTATGTGATCAATTGGGGACAAAAAGTGGTGAGTTTAATGTCTCAGATAATACACCACATATCTTCTAAGTTGTTCCGATATGGATGTCTCGCTTCCATAAGTTTACAAATCCACATGTATATACACAGTATAGAGATATACATGCATGTTATGAAGATAACTTGAAAGCACTAACTTGTTTTGAAATATGTTAAAAATTGAAAAACAGATCTATATGAAGCATCAATTGAGAAGTAACAACAATTTTGGTTATAGTAAGAATACATTTCCACTGAAGTAAAGTTAAAATACCAGGGTAAATATAGTATGGCTTCTGCTGCTTAGTAAATTAAAATTTGTGGACCCCACATGCCTGTGCTCTGTTGTCAAAACAAAAGATTTATCATTAATTCTGAGATAATGTAAGAGATACTTATAAAAAAAAGATAATGTTGGAGATAATGCAACCTAAAATTAAATACGTATATTATTGAAGAAACAAACAACATACGACAACACAAAAATTCTTGTTCGACTTTAGAATATGGAACGATAAACTACACAACATACTGGAAACAACATTGCATTCTAGTTTTCTTTTTTTTTGAGAAGTAAACAAAGGTATGCTATACTACTATATAAAAGAATTTACACAAGGGACGAGCTCCAGGGACCGGCCTTTCTTGACCGGCTCCCGTTACAGGACACAATATGAGCCATGGTGCACACTCTTAGAGTACTCTGACCGTATGGATGTTTGGCCAATCCCTAGGTGGACCTTCAAACCAAAAATCAGCTTAATTAGTGATTTCAAACCTTTAGATCTTTGTACCTCAAATTGTAATGACCCTATTTCTAGCAATATTATAGTAGACTTTTTATAATACTTTGAACATTATATGTATGTCATTTTAAAGGTCTCAACAATAGCTTTCTATTGGTATCAAGTTTGTCCAAATCGGACATGCCAGTCAAAAGTTATTGTGTTTAGTTCTGGGCAAGGTTTAAAATTTTGTTTCGGATGAATGTCTCGGTCAAGTGAAAAACCGAGACAAACTCCAAAACGAAACGAAACATTCACGAAACATTGAAAAAACAAAATTTTCGAAACATTATGAAACATTTCCGAAACATTGCGAAACATTACGAAATATTACGAAACATTCCGAAACATTACGAAATATTATTCAAAATCATTAAATTATATTTTTTATTTATTTTTATTTTTTTGGCTTGTATCGGATTGTCTCGGTTTGTCTCGGCGAAACAAACCGAAACATTACGAAACATTAAAAAACAAAACGAAACATACGAAATATTCAATGTTTCGTTTCGGTTTCCTTACGAAACGAAACGAAACATACGAAACATTCCGAAATTTTAAACCATGGTTCTGAGTAACATTCAAAGTTTTTACATGCTATAGTTTGATATCAAAAATATAAAATTTGAAAAAAAAGACAATTTTCAAAATTATAGTCCTACATCGGATAGGAATGAAAAGTTCTGAGTTTTCAACCTCTAGAAATACAAGACCATGCCTTGAGAAAATTACATCAGTTTGGGTATTTGTATTCTAACCCCTGAGGTAAGAATATTTGCAAAAAAATCCCTTAACTAAAAGAAATTCTAGAAAATTCCTAGGAATTCCTGAAAATATTCATGAGGTCCTTTGAAAAAATTTTGTGGGGCCTACTGCCTCGAGATAGTGCTGCCTCGAGATACGCACTACCTCGAGATTCGCATCGTACGAGGTTCAAAGATTTGGGGTTCTAGCGTATTCACTGGTAAGTACATAGTTATTTATTTTATGCCTTTATTTATTTAATCAATTATTTATTTATTTATTTATTATTTATTTATTTGATTAATTATTATTTATTTATAAATTTTTTCTTTTTTTTTTAGAAATAGTAGAATATTCACAAAATATTGTAGAAAAATTCTAGAAAATTCTATTATTTTTGGGGAAGATGTCTGAAAATGTTATTCTTTTTATCTGTTAAATTTTAGCAAGGAAAAATTCCAATTCTTGTATTTTTCACATAAAATGTGTAAATGTATTGATAATTTCTTGTAATCTTAAAAGTATGAAATTATGATAGATGAGGACATGTGTAATCTATTTAGTTGGATGAAGTCATGCTCAAATTCATTTAAAATAACATATATGCGTTTTTCATCCGTTTTATGTATTCGCTTTCTAAGATATTAATAGGGCTTAAATGTTCTTATTTTTAGTTTCAAAATGCAAAAATATGAATGTTATGCATGTAAAGATGTTTCTATAAACATTATTGTTTTATGCATATAAATACGATTAAGGACATAAATAAAAACGTGATTGGGAATGTGGAATATCAGATTAGTTGGAATCAGGCGTTGTCTCATTTCTTTGAGACCCCTTGGGGTTTTAGTCCCTTAAAGTATCAGGCGTTGTCTTATTTCCTTAAGACTCATTGGGGTTCCAATCCCCTAAAGGAGAGGCATTATCTCATTCATGAGACCCCTCGGGTATTCAAACCTAAAAGAAAATTAAGGAATCCGGAGAGAAGATACCTAATGAACCAATTAGTGTGCACATTAAGGAGTTTACTTGTGGACTAAAAGTGTTGACATCGTACACTAGAACCGATGGAATGTTGGTACCGAATACATCAGAATTGATAGTTTGACTGTATAGAAATGGTCACGGGTATTCTGATAAGAGAAAGGTTGACTGTTATGTGAAAAGTCATCGTTGTATTCGAAGTTATACGTAAGTAATTGATGGAGAATTGAGTTTTATCGAATTACATGTGAAACTCATTTGCAAATCGTATTTGTTTTAAAATAAACAAAAGTCGTTGATTTAAGTGATTTTACGCATGAGGAATGTACTTACTGGGCCCTAGCTCATCGTTTTAAAATGTTTTGTTTTCAAGAAAGGATAAGGGGAAGTTGGTCTGATGCTTCCAGCATTTCTATTGATAGACTTGTGTTAGAGACGATGTTATATTTTGTTTAATTCTTCTATCTTGTAGAATAATACATGAGTTATGTAGGTCATTTGACCGTTTAGTAACATGTATTTGGGAGTACGATATATATACAATGTTTTCTTTTGGATGGGCATATTACAGTTTTGTTTGAGGTGAGAGATCCTCTAACATTATTAATGTGTCAATGAAATGTGTTTCGTCTTATAGATTGTTTAAACAAAATGAAAAAATTTATCCGGTGTATTTCCGCTGCATCGTGATACCAGTTTTGTTTAACTGTGCGTTTGTGTGATCAGATCGCGCCTCAATATACGAGAAAGGTCGATATGACCAAATATCGGATTTGGGGGCGTGACACAAATACTGCTCAAATTTCCACAGTTGAGATCAACCCATGAAAATAAATCTAATCCAACACCTAGAAATCACTAATCAGACTGATTTTTGGTTTGTAGGTCCACATAGGGATTGGCCTAACATCCATACGGTCATAGTCCTCTAAGAGTGTGCTACGTGGCTCATATTGTGTCCTGTAACGGGAGCCGGTCAAAAAAGGCCGGTCCCTGGAGCCCGACCCTTTTACACAATTAGGGAAAAGCTTTCCCTATGGACAAAAAGAGATATATTCAACACATAACACCAAACGACAAAAGGATTGGAAATGCCTTTATGGATAAGGCTATCATAATTAGAAACTTAGAAGTAGCTGAATCTCTAAAGAATTTTGTCAAACTTCAATTGATATATGACCTGGCAAAGTGAAGTTTACATATAATATTTAACAAATTTGATTGTCCTGGACCGGAACTTTGAAATATATGAAAATTGGCTGAAAACACTTTTATCCCATTTTTTCACATTTCGTCACTTTTAAGGAGGTTCATAGGTGAAAAACGACGACTCCATTAAGGTTTTTCAAGTCAAAAATAACTTGTGGGGTTGAAATCTAGATTAAGTGCTCCTCAGGTTGCGTATTTTAAAGCTGTTCTTTGCTAAAAACCATTTTTCTTTGTAACTACATGTTTTTTTAGTACAATTAATACATCAGTATTACAAATATGTAAATGAATATAAACTCCAAACTTCCCTGAATTAGCTGATTCTTAATTTCTTATAAAACTTCTCTATATTGAATTAAACTTCCTCAAATTAATTATGAATTTTAACTGGGCGAAGTTTAAGTTTAATACTTGAAGACTATTCAAATCATGGTTCAAAGTATCATTCCATCTATTTAATTGACCAAGAGGTACCTCAAGTACAAGACTTTAAGCAATTATTTCAATTACAAAATAGTCAACAAACCATATCTCTTGGATGACCCGTACTTTCACGACCGCACCCCATAAAACCACATCGACTTATCTTCTGGGTTTGTAAATCCATAATAATGGAGAATTTCCTATATAACAAGGACACGACACTTTGAGGATTATTTGTCATGTAGGATACATATCAACATGAATACGCATGTCAACTACCTCCCCACGCATCTTGACATGTATAGTAGTGTCCCCCATTATCTTAATGATTTCTGCAAGAGGGTCAGTGTGTTCCATCCTCCATGTAGTACCTTATTAAACTGTAGACAAAGGTATTTTAGTTTGGTAGTCTTCCCGCTTATAAATCTATTTAAATTTTTATGTTACTAGATTCCAGATAGCTCCACGATGCATGGAAATATTTTCTTTTACTTTTCATATATTTTTTTCTTTATTTTTATTTGAAAAAATTTTGGTTTATATATAACTAAAATATTATATTATAATACATGTGTATGAACATTTGAAATATAAACCCTAGAAGTGTGAGAGAATAGGAATAAAGAGGAAGAGATAGAAGAGAGAATTGGAGAGAAAAGAGTGGGGTGGGATTTCCCCTTATTTGTTATTTATATCTTTTTTGTAATACATTGGGCCCAACGAAATAGAAAATAACAACTAAGGACACTAAAATAAAGAAATAACAATAAAGGACAAATATGCTAACACTCCCCCTCAAGTTGGTGCGAAGATATCACACACGCCCAACTTGCCAATAAGAGAATGAAAAACTTGGTTGACTGCCTTGGTGAGAACTGTTGGAGTTTATGTAATACACCCACGTGGGTGTCTCAAGTGGGCTGCGTCCCACTTCCCACGTGGGGCTCTTTTTGGGTTTTCACTATTCCCGTGAATAGGGTTACTCTTTTTGTAGGGTTTCTCCCCATCATATATATATCCAGTGTGTGAAAGAGAATGAATTAACAATTCATTCTCCCCTCTTCCCACAACTTCTCTCTAACCCTAATCTCCTTCTCCACCTTCCGCCTCCATTACACTTTTTCCCTCTTCTCTCTACAACCTTCATCTACTAGTTACAACTTTATTTACAACATGGTATCAGAGCATGGTAGCTCTAGGGCATGTGTTTTTGTCCCCTGGAGACTCCATTCCGATCTAAGATGGTCATGTGAGCATCCGGAGCCGAGGAGAACTTTTGAAGAAATCGTAAAGATCATTCCTGCGCTATGCGGGAATTAATCCTGAGGCAAAACACCAGAGGCTCTTATTTCCTAGTTAGTTTTTTCCCTCAGCCACATCAATGATCCAGTTTGTCTTCTTCTCAAGCTTCTCCAGCGTTTTTTCCGGCCAACACGTTTTTTGAAGATTTTTGGATTTTTTTATTTTCTTGAGATCCGCACCATGGTAGGGTTTTTTACCCTAGCCGCCCCCTCCAGTATTCACCCAGGGACTGTCAGAAAGTCGCCTCGCATTTTTTTGACTGTCGGATCATCAGTTTCCAAAAATCGGCCCAATTTTCAGATATTTGGGTTTTGGATTTTTGTGAGATTCGCGCAACAGCAGGCCCCTCTGACCTTGCCGCCCTCTTCAATACTACTCGTGGAACAGTTCGAAACTTGGTTCGACGAATTCTGACTGTCGCAACCCTAGTTTCCAAAAATCACCCGGATTCCCCGGTTATTTTTTGGGTTTTGATTTTCTTCTAAAATCAGACATCTCTAGGCCCTCCCGTCCTAAGCGCACCGCTCATTGGGCCTTTAGGGATCCTCTAGACCTCGCTTCGATTTTCTGGGAGCCTCCGGTACACTACCTGCTATTTTCAGTGGTCCTGCTCTGATGAGTTCCCCTGAGGCCACATCTGGGATTTCTGGCTCTTTCTCTGATGATCATCCTGTGACTCATGGCTCTCATGGAGATCACAACCCTCAGACTTCCGCACTCATGTACATTGGGGGCCGTGGCTACAGTGAGTATCTGACAGGTGCTACTAAAGACCCAGATCCGAAGGACAAATCTCACTGAATTTGGATTATGGAGAACCTGACAGTCATGTCCTGGCTTCTTCACTCAATGCAAACCCAGATCAGCAAAGGGTTTATGTTCCTACCAGTGGCCAAAGATGTTTGGGATGCCGTATCTCAGACATACTCCCAGGTGGGCAATTTCGCCAAGCTCTATGAACTAGAATAAGAGATATCTTGTCTTCGTCAGGGGGAGATGAAGCTTGGTACATATTATACTTCCCTTTGAAGCAAATGGGAGGAGATCGATCACTACCAAAGTTACACCCCAAAGTACGCAGATGACGTCAAGTCCTTCAAGGCGATGGTTGAACGTTCCCAGATTTTCCAGTTTCTCACCGGCCTTTATCCGAGCTTTGAGGGAGCTCGTGTTCAGATCCTTGGCAGAGATCTTGCTCCTACCTCTCTAGCATAGGTATATGGTTACATTCAAGGGGAGGACAACCGCCGCTCTACCATGCAACTCCGCAGTGGGAGTGATACTCAGGACCGCTCTGCCCTGGCTGCTACCAATCAGAATGCCAGACATCCAGTCCGAAGGAGTTTGGGGACCGACCCAGATCCAAAAGTGATCACTGCGGTCGCATGGGCCATATCCAGGCCACTTGCTGGAAGCTCCATGGACGTCCCCCAGGACAGGCTCCGACTTCTCGTCAGCGTCAATCAGCGAAATAGGGACCTCAGTCACACAGGACACCGCACCACCAGTGTCTACCTCCTCTGGGAACACAGACTCATTCTCTCCTGCAAATCTTGAGCGACTTCGCCGCATGATGGTACAGCTTAATGGCCAGGCCTCCACTTCCACGTCTGCATTTGCTCACACAGGTACTAAGACTGCTTTCTCCACATCTACTGTACCTTTCAGCCCTTCTTGGATCATTGATTCAGGGGCATCTGATCACATGACTGATATGTCCTCCGTTTTCTCTCATTATGGTAATTGCTCTGGTCGTGAAAAAGTTCGGAAAGCTGATGGCACCTATTCTTCCATCTCTGGAAAAGGGGATGTTCATGCCACACCAGCTCTCTCTCTCTCTGTCTTCTGTTTGCATGTTCCGCAATTCACCACTAATTTACTATCCGTCAGTAGTCTTACCAAAAGTCTTAACTGCAGTGTAACGATTTTTCCTTCTCACTGTGTGTTTTAGGATCTGGAGTCGAAGCGGACAATTGGCAGTGGACGGGAGGATGGTGGCTTATACATCATAGATTCTTCAGTTTCAGCATTTGCACACCAATCTAGCATCAGTAGTAGTAAATAAAGACCAGTTAATGCTTTAGCATATGCTTTGGCATAACCGGCTAGGTCATGTACCCATGTCAGTCTTAAAGCATGTCTTTCCTGCTTTCTCTTCTGCTTCTGTAGTTCCCTTTCATTGTGAAATATGTGAACTGACCAAACATTGTCGTTCTGTTTTTCCCATTAATAAGAATAAAAGTACTACTCTTTCTTCTATTGTGCATTTTGATGTGTGGGGCCCTGCGCCCGTGACTTCTTAGTTTGGATATCGGTACTTTGTTACCTTTGTAGATGACTTTAGCGGTTGTACCTGGGTGTACCTTATGCGAACCAAAGATGTATTCTCCATTTTCCAAGAGTTCCATAAGATGGTTACCACTCAGTTCCATACCACTCTTAAGATTCTTCGCTCTGACAATGGGGGGGAATACCTCAATGGGGGTCTGAAATCCTACTTTGCATCTCATGGCATTGTTCATCAGACCTCGTGCCCTTCAACACCTCAACAATCGTATGCCCTATCGGGTTCTCGAATGTCAGACTCCCCTATCTCTCCTGGTTCCTGACCGCCCTTCTTTCGTTGTTCCTCCAAAGGTCTTTGGGTGTGTTTGTTATGTCTATATTCCTCGTTCTTCGAGGGACAAGTTAGATCCACGGGCCTTGAACTACATCTTCTTGGGGTAACCCTCTAACCAAAAAGGGTACAAATGTTATCATCCTGCTACCCGTCGTCGCTTCATCTTTATGGATGTCACCTTCGCTGAGTCCATCCCCTTCTTTGGTGAGCAGACCTCTCTACAGGGGGAGCATGATGTTGCAGAAGAGACTGTCCTCAGTCCTCTATATGTCTATATTCCTATGCCGGGACCTCAGTCTAGTGACAAGGACACTTCCACTACTGCAGTTGATGTGCGTGTATATGTCGGAACCAAGAAGAAAGGACAAGCCATTGTCCCTGCGCCTACATCTACAAGTCTCCCTTCGGATCCAATTCCAGGTATTGCTTCTATCCCTGCCTCAGTTCCTATTTCTGTTCTTGAGCCACATGCATCTCCTACTTCTGATGATCATATGAGCACTGATATTGACCTCCCTATTGCACTTCGGAAGGGTGTACGTACTTGTACGGAACACCCTATCTCACATTTTGTCTCGTATCAGTCTCTGTCTCCGTCATATCAGAATTTTGTCAGTATTGCCTCATCTGCTTTGCCTTCCAGTGTTGCAGACACACTTAGTCACCCAAAGTGGAAAGAAGCTATGATGGATGAAATGCAAGCTCTTGAAAAGAACAAAACATGGGAACTTGTTCAACTACCCAGAGGAAAGAAACCTGTGGGGTGCAAATGGGTCTTTACAGTGAAACATAAAGCTGGCGGGTCAGTCGAACGATACAAGGCACGACTCGTAGCCAAGGGATTCACTCAGACATATGGGATAGACTATCAGGAGACTTTTGCACCTGTGGCCAGGATGAACTTAGTCAGAGTTCTTCTATCCTTAGCTGCCAACTTGTCCTGGCTATTGCATCAACTAGATGTGAAGAATGCATTTCTAAATGGAGATCTGACAGAAGAGGTGTACATGAAACTACCACCTGGGTTGACACTTGCTGGAAGTGACGACAAGGTGTGCAAGTTAAGGAAAGCCCTATAGGGCTAAAGCAGTCTCCAAGGGCATGGTTCGAGCGATTTAGCCGTGCAATCAGACGAATGGGTTACAAGCAGAGTCAGGCCGATCACACGTTATTTGTGAAACACCAGCAAACTAGTACCACGGCACTGATCGTCTATGTTGATGACATTGTCATCACTGGGAATGATCCTAGGGAGATAAAGCAGCTGAAGACCTTGTTCTCAGAGTTTGAGATAAAGGATTTGGGGTCACCGAAATACTTCTTGGGAATTGAAGTTTCTTGATCTCAGAAAGGCATCTTCATCTCTCAACGGAAGTACGTATTGGACCTTCTGGACGAGACTGGGTATTTAGGAGCTCGACCAGCAGAGACTCCAATTAATCAGAACCATCGACTGAATTCTGAGGAGGGTGACACCCTTGAGGATGTCGCTATGTTTCAATGATTGGTTGGCAGGCTGATCTACTTGACACACACCCGTCCGGATATTTCTTACGCTATTAGTGTTATCAGTTAGTTTATGCATGCACCACAGTCATCACATCTTGAGGCAATTCACTGAGTTCTTGGGTACCTCAAGGGCTCTCTAGGTCGTGGAGTACTGTTCGGGCAACATGGACACTTTAGAGTGGAAGCATATACTAACGCAGATTGAGCAGGTTCAGTTACTGATCGTCAGTCTACGTCAGGATATTGTACCCTTGTTGGAAGAAATCTTGTCTCTTGTCGAAGCAAGAAGCAGCCTCTTGTAGCTCGATCCAGTGCAGAGGCAGAATTTCGCTCTATGGCACATGCTGTGTGCAAACTCCTTTGGTTGAGGACCATGCTTGAGGAATTGGGACTGCAGGTGACAGCCGATGAGCCTCTACTGTGACAACAAAGCTGCCATCAGCATTGCTCACAACCCAGTCCAGCATGATAAGACCAAGCATATTGAAGTTGATCGTAACTTCATCAAAGAGAAACTTCAACAAGGATTGATTTGTACTCCGTATGTGAGAACTATTGAGTAGGTTGCCGACATACTCATAAAAGGGGGTGAACAAGTCTATTCTTCATACCTTGACTGGAAAGCTGGGTATGATAGATATTTTCGCACCAGCTTGAGGGGGAGTGTTGGAGTTTATGTAATACACCCACGTAGGTGTCTCAAGTGGGCTGCTTCCCACGTGGGGCTCTTTTTGGGTTTTTACTATTCACGTGAATAGTGTCATATGAATAGTGTCACATAGTGTCACATGAATAGTACCACGTGAATAGTGTTACTCTTTTTGTAGGGTTTCTCCACATCATATATATATATATATACAGTGTGTGAGAGAGAATGAATTAACAATTCATTCTCTCCTCTTCCCACAACTTCTCTCTCTAACCCTAATCCTCTTCTCCACCTTCTGCCTCCATTACACTTTTTCCCTCTTCTCTCTACAACCTTCATCTACTGGTTACAACCTTATTTACAACAAGAACATCAGCCAACTATTGAGACATGAGAACAAAAAAGTGGTGCATATCGGGCCAGAGGGGACTTTCTCCTTGATGAAGTAACGATCAGCTTCAATATGTTTGGTGCAATCATGTTGAACCGGATTATGGACAATGTTGGTCGACGCCTTGTTATCATAATAAAAGGACATTGGGGTCGATGGAGCGAATCCTAACACATAAGTAACAAACGTAACCAAAGCACCTCATATATACCATGGGTCATCGTGCAGTAACCAGAAGTAGAACGCCTATCATGAACAGATCTAGTCCAATCAACATCAGTAGAGGCCTCCACATGCATATGGCCATGTCGGTAGAAAATGAGACTCTCCTCGGGCGTCCCTTCAGATAGCGAAAAACTCGTACAACAACTTCAAGGTGTGTAGAGCGAGGGCCATTGCATGAATTGACTGATGACACTCACCGCATACGCAATGTCTAATCTAGCGAGAGACAAGTAAATCAGTTTGCCCATTAAGCGCTGGAATCGATGGACATCCACCAAATGCTCGCCATCATTGTCACTCAATTTGTGATTTGGCTCCATAGGAGTGTCAATTGGTTTTGTTTCAAGTTTACATGCCTCATGAAGTAATCCGCTTAGCACTGTTGGTAACCCACATCACGCATAGCATGGCTAAACATCTCAAACCCTACCCTCAGAGATTGTTTGAGACCGTAGAGTGACTTCATGAGTCAACAAACCTTCCCATCAGCAATCGGAAACGTGACGCCAAGTGGGCTGTTCATGTAGACGTCTTCCTGCAAATGACCATGCAAAAAGGCATTCTTCACATCCATATGGTAGAGTTTCCAAGAGAAGTTGTCATTTTGTTAATAAAGCTTAAAGTAGATATAGTGATCTCCTTTTGTATTAAAGATTTTTCATCCACCACACCATTCCCCAATCTTAGTCTACTAATGCAATTCACCCTCCTAGCATTAGCATACATATGAAAGACTTTAAAGTTTTTGTCTCTAACTTTGAGCCATGTAATTCTCAATCTCTGCCTCAAATTTTTCTTTTTTTCTTTTTTGAAGGATAAGTATGTGTAGGGCTGAAACGTGCCCGTTATACAAAAATACATGAGACCAAAGCCAAAGAGGCCAAAAAGTAAAGAAGCCAAAGATAGGACCTTCCAAAAGAGAAAGTTACACATTCTCCTTAAAGACCCACTTGAAGAATAGGTCTTGGAAGGAGATGTCATGTAAAGCTTCAAGGCATGCTGCCCATTGACATAGCACCATCTTATTCTTATCCATAACCACCTCCATTGAGCCATATTCATCATAGAAATTCTGGAATTCCATTCCTTCCAAATGTTCCAATTTCTACCTCCAATAAATCTCCTCCCCTTCTGAAATGTAGGCTAAAGCTTTCTTTAGAAGCTCCCATTTAGCCCTCTCATCTCTAGCATTGTTTGAGGTATCATATCATCTCATACACACTGGCTTTCCCTAACTGTTATCAATACGATAAAAACGGGTGCATATTGATAAGTATCAAAAAAATTATTTAGTTAATAGATAAATTCTTTATGGCAAACGTGTTATAAGAAGTTGCATTATTTCATGAAACATCGTATTTTTAGCTTCTTTAAGCATTAAACATAATTTAAGGTAATATATCTCGTATCTTTGCATATTGAAGTGTATTGTGAACTTTCCAATGTATCGTACTGTATCATACCATCTCGTACAATATGTCTCCTTTGGTCAACTTTCCAATATTTTCAATGCTATAGGTATTTTAAACTATGATCTATAAAGATAAATCCACCCTCCTAATCAGTGGATTCAATTCTCTGAGATGATTCCTTTCTTTCTAACACCCACATTCCAAAACTCTTCCTTATTCCATGCTCTCAACTCCTAATGTGCCTTTAACTTCGTCTAAAAGACAAAACGAGCCAACCTTTATTGAGAAAGAACACCATTCTTGATTTTAGGATTGTCCAACCACATATTCTCAAATTTGAAAGGTAAGGCCTTCAACAAATCTTTATAAGACAGGTCGATTGGAGATCATGTACAAAAGCGCTTCTTGAGTTATATTTGAAAATTGGGCCTCTCACCCAACTAGAGGAAGAAATACGTCCAACCGACATAAAATAGGAATCTCTTGCTTAGTAGACCATGTATAACAAGATCCATTCGGTAGGATATCCACCAGCCTATTAATAAAATCAGAAAAGCCTCTCATACTTGAAGTGATTCTACTTCCTCTTCCTTTTCAACAGGAAATTGGATGATATCCTCCGTAGGCCCATTGATAGATCCACCCAAGGTTTAAATATTGACGTATTTTTATCCTTCAATTTCGAAAGGGACCGACAGTAAAGTGGTGGTACAGTGTCAAATATCATTATTGTGATTGAAATAACTCGTCATTTCAATGATATGTTCATTTCAGTCAAAATATTCATTTTCTCAGTTATAAAGCGTGTTCATTTCGATCAAGCAGTGTAATCAAAGCTCCGCCTAGCCAGAACCCTAGTGCTTAAAACAGGGCCTAGGCAGGTACTAGTACAAAAGTATTCGCCTAGGTGCTAGGTGCTAGGCGTTAAAGTGTTCGCCTAGGCATACATATAAAATTGATGTTATATGTGCTTTATATATTATGAATAGATCATACCTATGAGGTCATTGTTATATGTACTTTAGATACATGAACCATTCCTACACCCTCATAAAAGGAGAAAGTAAGTTGCCTACTCTCTTTTTTTATGATCGACTGTTGGGATGTTGAGTAGTAGGACTTTGGGGATACGGGGGAGACATTGAATTTGTTTGAAGTCTGAACAGTTATGTGTTGGTTTTAAACTATTAGATGTGGCACTAAGTCACTAAAGTATTTTGGTTTTGAACTATTAGCTGTGATGCTAAACCACTAAACTATTTAAGCTTTTGTGTTTGTTTTGCATATAGTTATTTAGTACTCAGCAATTAACTTTGCCCTTATGTTTCTACTTTGGTACATTGTAGCTATGTGCTTTATTTCTTTTTCCCTTAATCTTGTTAGCAATATTAATTTTAGTTTTTTACTTGTAAAATAAAGAAATTATCACCTAGGCTTCAGCTGATGATTTGAACTATGTACTTTACATATTATGAATGGATCATACCTATAAGGTCGTCATTTAGTACAAAGGATCTCGCCTGGCTCTAGGTGTTAAAGCTTCCTTTAATCTTGTTATATTTATAAATTATTTTATATGGCCATGTCCCCATGCTGAGGTTTTTTGAGTTTGACGTGCCTGACATTTACACCTGGCACCCGTGTAAGGTACCTAGGTAACACTGCCGCCAAACCCCTAGGAGATGGCATAAATTTAATTTCTGATTTTATCATTTATACAATGACTAAAGCCCTCTGCAAAATTTCTTTCACCAATAATATATCTATACAACATAATATGGCCAGTTATTAAAGCAGTCTTAATTCTATAATGAGTGATATACAAATAAATCAAAAGAAATTCCAATGTTGCTTACAAGATACAACATATATATTAGAAACATATCTTTAATAAAGTTGAAACTGAAGCATTATTTTGAAAACTCAGACATGTGTATCTATGTATGTACGTATGTATGTACAAAAACACAAAATGCATGAAAATGATGGAATTATAGAAATAGAAAAATAGGAATAAAAAAAGGTTCTACCTTCTCCTGCTGCTATAAGTGACAAGCCATGGGCAGGGGATAATACAACCTCTTCCTTTATACCTTCAACAAATGTTCCCTACAACCAACACAGCCATGTAATAAATAGCATCATTTCCTATAGTTCAGGTGATGACAGTTCCTTGCAAATACTTGTTAAATTTAACCAGCTATAACACCCATGGAAGAATCAAAGATTTATGACTCGGTGATAGATAGCCCATTAGAAGTTTCTAAAATGCAATTTTAGAGAGAGAGAGCATGGTTCAGTTAGCTGTTTAGAAAATAACTTTATTTCAAATTACCTTTAAAGTAGAACTTCAGAAATTTCTTATGTAACAATAAAACCTCAACAAGCCAGTGTTAATTTAATAGCTAGTTAGCTACAATTTCTCAAATTTTTTACCTGTAAGTTCTCTCATCCGAAAGGAACCTCCATCATATTTTCTAAATTTTTTTTTTTTGATAAGTGAAAATTCTATTGAAAGGAACCAAAAAATAACAAAAGCTCTGCTTGCGAGGTCGAGATGACCTCCACAAAGCAAGACACTTGGTCTACATGGTTTAGCTTCTTCCTTGGAACAATACATATGACAATCTAAAGATGTTTCAGTAAATTCTAGAAAACAAATGAGAAACATCAGAGTTTATCTATCCAGCTGAAGCCAATATGCAGTGTTTCATACAAGAGAACCTGCAGTTCCTCATTACTTTCTCATAGGTGAGACTTGATAAACAGCTCACAAGAATCGATTATGAGAGTCATGAAGACCACAGGTATCAAGCAAGAAAAGTTGGAACTGACGTCTGGGCTGTGTTCTAGCCTTCTAGGCTTGTAGCTTTGTCCATAATTGTCAACTCACTAGCCAAACAAGTTTACTCATACAGCCCTTTACAAGGTGCACTAGTGGGTTCCTTGGTTCCCCACCCCAGCCAGAAAATGGAGGCTTGAAAGCTGGAGCCCGCAGCACCACATGATTCAGATGAACCAAAAGCACCACAGAAAATGAGGAAAGCTTCTGCAAGTCAGTGTGCAGGTTTAACTTTATAAGTTACACCCATGAAAGAAAAAACACTTTCTTAATTTAAGATCCAATCTTCTCTACAGTTTGTACTAATGATCCAAAAAATATTCCTTGTAGCAGAGAGAACCTTATGTATACTGATATCAGTGTCCACAAGCTCCTCAAAGATACACAAGTTCAATAAAATTCAAAGTTATGAAAACAATGATATATAGAATGCCATTGCATACTTTAAGAAAATATCAAGAAAGATAAGGTTATCTATTGCACAATCTTTGATGAACTTCTGCATAAAGCAAACCTTCAAGTGATAACAGAAATGGTACAAACTAATAATTTTTAAAGAAGTAGAAGCAATTGACAAATAACAAATATGGAGTTAAATGGTGAATAGAATGGATATCTTGTTGGATAAATAGTGCATCTAACATAAGGATCTCAAAAGAAATGAAAGACAAGCACCTGAAGGTCCTCTCTAATTCTCAGATTCTGGCCTGCTGGGTTTAACAAGTCATTAACAACCTGAAATAAAATAGAAATTACATTATAGTATTGAACAAAAGATTATAAGCATGGAAATGTATATTAATGATATGATCAGCATTAATCAATTTATGAGCCTTAGAACAACTGCAACGTTCATTCATTAGGGTAAACTATCATTCAATCACGTGCGAGTAGCATAGGTGGCGCTCTTGAGATGACTGGGATGTACTCAAAAGGAAGTTCTGAATGTATCCTAAGAGAAGTTCAGAAATAGGAATTTAACATGGAAAGATCAGAACAAGTTAATCAAAGACATGCACAAAATAAGAGAGAGAGAGAGAGAGAGACTATTGAACTGGACACACTTCTACAGTTCTACCCCATAATCAAAAATTTCATTCACGGGAACTCTCAACAAGGGAAATTCTCGAGAGATTTTGATTTCGTTTTTGTTTTTGTTTTTGTTTTTGTTTTCGTTTTTTATTTTGATTTTTTTTATGTTGGGAAAATCTCAGTATATTAGAAAAGAAAGAGACGCCTATATAAGAAATATATATATATATATATATATATATATATATATATATAATTAAAAAGTTTAATATTTAACCATTAATTTGTACAATCAAATCTCCAGAAAATATCATAACTTTCACAAGCTGTTGGGAGAAAATAAAAAAGAAAATATTTTTTATGCGATATCTAACTTCTCAAAAGAAATTGAGCCACAAACTCTTCAAAGAGATTTCTTGCATTTAACGTTTTATAAAATCTCAGAAAAATCGCAAGATTTTCTAATATATCATAGATATTTGTTACATGTTCTACCCCTATGCAGAAATAAAATGAAGAAGATTCAAAGAAAACATGCTCGATAACTGTTTCTAGACTTCTGGATACGTTTACAGTCAATCACAAAGATTATTAGGCTTAGATTGTTGACAAGATTTGATGAAATCTCACAGTAAACCTCAGTAGCAAAAGTTAATGCAAAACAAAATTGATGGGTTAGCCAAGAATAAGATATGGATCTCATGTAAAGCAACAGAAGGTTATTATTCCAAACTGTTGAATAGTTTTGCACTCATGAACTATGAAAGACAAATTACAATATAAACAACCTATACTGAATTAGAAACATAAATTCAACCCAAGAAACTACAAAGGTGAGGCAACAAAAATTATCCATAAGCACATAAACAACTCCTGTTATTCTGCATATAAAGCACGTGAAATACAAGAACATCAACAGAAGACCAGGCAAATATTGAGAGCGCAGAAAGATGATCACCTCATTGTAGATCTCCAAATATGATACACGTAGGAGAAATTCCCGGCTTGGAGTCTATGACATAGATAAATGTTAGATTAATAGTCTCTTTAATAGTGAGAATACTGGTATTACAGAGAAGCAAACACTCCATCTACAATACCTCTTGAATGATACTAAACGCATCCTTCACAGCCAACGGTATGATTCCAGGGGACCTCTGATCACCCTGTCTTTTGTGTATTGCCAACATTAGCATGTTGAAAACATTTTCCAAACCAACAGTTTTATTGATCTCTATGATCAGAGTCATACAACATCACGGCTCAATATATTGAAAAACAATATTACGATATTTAACATAATGGAAACGGGATAAGACAAATAATTCCTTTTTAACCACAAAAGTAAAAGAAAAATCTTCACAAGACATCCCTATATACCATATCAAGACTACAAAGACATGAATAACTGCATCCTACTTGTCAAACATTAAGACTTCAGACCAAAAATCATGAAAAGCTCTGAGAATTGCTGACCAATGGAACATTGATGATTTGATTTTGTCAACGACTGAGTCAACCGAACCATATTTATCCTCAGATATTCTATTCTTGCATTCTTTCCATATGTTCCAAATATGAGGGAAGGAAAGAAATCTCTAACAATGCAGCCCCACTTTCTAAACACTTTAACAGCACAACCTTGAAGAAGCTCTTTCACATTCTTGGGCATACTCCAATACATCCCAAATAACCGAAAGAACCCATTCCATTATTCCAAATACCACTAGAGATAGATGCCTGATTTGGCTAAACGATTGGAAACATTTTAAATTTCTACTATTGAAGTAACGATAAGAAATGCAGAACATATACAACTTCGTCCTTAAAGAAAACTCAATTCTTCCAAAACCAATGCAAGCATATTTACATACAAATAAGTATGATGGCCCGATTGGAGGAGGACTTGAAAGGATTTCATTCACACCCAAAATCCATGATGTTATGTTACTTTTAGAAACCAAGATTGAAATTGTCACTTCTATGGATTTTAAATGAAGTTGGTAGAATCTTGAAGCTAGTTGTACCAAGGTTTAAAATAGTCCGGCATCTGAACGAAATTTTGGAAAATAATGATCGGCTTTCATACGCTTAGATACTAAAATTCAATTCGCTAAACTATTTTTAATGAAGTTAAAAATATGATGTTTGGTGAAATAATACTACTCTTTATAACGCGGCAATAATGTTATTATAATCCTTCGATTTACGATCAAATCTTAACCCAAACAATTTGAATCTTATGTTTGAATCCCTTTAGATAAAAATCCTACAATTTCTATATAAATCTTACAATTTGAGTACGATTTACAATTTGAATCTTACGATTTAAATAAAAACATGAGGTACAAGTTCAAGTGAAAACAATGACCTCTCTATGTTGAAGGACGTGCTTGCTATTTCACTATTTCTTATGTCGTTATCTTTTATTTTCTTATTCTATGTAAGGGCCAACAACAATTAATATAAATAATATTATTTGGAGTGTGTAAGAAATAACACTCTCCAGCAATTCTTCTCTTCTCTCTCTTCGTCCTCCTCTCTCTTCTTCTATTCTAGGGTTTTCTCCATTAACCTTAGATTATTTCAACTTGGTATCAGAGCACAAAGGGTTTGAAGCTTCACCACACATAACCAGAACATTGGGCACCCTACGTGGAGCCGTGGAGGTCTAACGTCATCACTGACGTCACCAGCCGTACGGACGGGGTGAGGATGATGTCCGGATTCTTCCTATCCAGTAAAACTCGATTTTTCAAGAATTTTAGTGATTTTGGGGAAATTTTTTTAGCATTCCTTGATCGTTTTATGGATGTTCTTCGAAAAAAATCAAAAAAATCACAATCTGGTTCGGTGCGATTTGTGCAACCTTCGGAGGCTTGTTCCTTGTGTTTATTGCTTCGTTTTGGTCCACAATAAGTGTACCAAGAAATCTCCATCCTCACTTTGCAGTTTCATGATGATTTGAGAGGTGTGGCACATCTTCTCCACCCAAAAATTGACATCGGCGGCTATTTTTGGGGTTGTTGATCTGCGTTTTTTTGTGGGTAACCCTCCCACATCTGTTTTTGATGTTTTGATGCATTTTGGTGCTATTGTTATGTTGTTTCTGACCTATGAGATCCTATTTTGAGTATTTTTGGTGGTTATTTGGTGATTTGACGTGCCTATGTTGACGTCAAACGACTCCGATGTGTCCTCGGAACCTACTGGTCGTTCAGTACCTAGTTCTTCAACAACGACTTATCATTTTCCAGCCCCTACACCCTTGAAGAATCCCGAATTGCAGATTGCTACTACAAAGTTGACCGGAAAAAACTACCTGGAATGGTTTAGGACCGCCAAAATGTTCATTGGAGGTCGCGGGAAACAAGGGTATCTTACTAGCCGAGTGGAAGCACCTGCGGAGACAGACCCGTCTTTTGAAAAATGGGAGACATGCAATTTGACAGTAATGTCTTGGCTCCTTAACTCTATGGAGCCCCACATCAGTCGTGGGTTCATGTTTCTTTCCACGGCTAAGGAAATTTGGGATTCAACTGCCCAAATTTACTCTCAGCAGAAAAATGTCTCTAGGATTTATCAGTTGCGCCAGAACATTGCTACTCTCTGTCAGGGAGACTCCTCTTTGGCGGATTATTTTGCTACGCTTCGTAGCATGTGGGAAGAACTAGATTACTACCAGGTTTTTACGCCCGGTTGTCTTGCAGACATGGTTTAAAATTTCGGAATGTTTCGTATGTTTCATTTCGTTTCGGAATGTTCTGTAATGTTTCGGTTTGTTTCGCCGAGACAAACCGAAACAATCCGATAATCCAAAAAAATAAAAATAAATAAAAAAATATAATTTAATGATTTTAAAAATATTTCGTAATGTTTCGGAATGTTTCGTAATGTTTCGAAAATTTCGTTTTTTCACCATTTTTTCAATGTTTCATAAATGTTTCGTTTCGTTTCGGAGTTTGTCTTGGTTTTTCACTTGACCGAGACATTCATCCGAAACGATAATTTTAAACCTTGCCTGCAGATGGTTTGCAAGACCATACATTGGTTGAGTAGAATTGTATATACGAGTTTCTGGCGGGATTGAATGTAGCCTTTGAGTTAGCCCAGGTACAGTTACTTAGTCATGATACTTTGCCATCGCTCAACAAGGTTTATGCGTATGTTCAGAGTGAAGACAGCCGTCGTGATGTTATGTCTCCCTCTGTTGGCCATGAGAAGTCGGCCTTGGCGGTTTCCCCCCCAAAAAACAAAGTCCAAACATCTTCTAGTAGTGGCAAAGGGGGTCCTCCACCTATGAGCACTCATTGTGGGAAGAAGGGTGACACCCAGGATCGATGCTGGAGGTTACAGGTGTGTGAGGGGTGTGGCAAGAAAGGGCACAGCAAAGATAGGTGTTGGAATATCTTTGGGCGACCACCACCATTGTCTAGGACAGCTCCTACTGCTCACAACGCCGCCATGGACTCTACTCCGGGTCTCCACCTCTGTATACTGCAGCATCCCAGCCTCCCACCACGTCTTCTTTCTCTGTTCCTTTCTCTAGCAATGAGATCAAGAACTTGCAGCGGTTTATGGTTAGCTTGGTGGTCCTTCTGCTACTTCTGCGTTTGCTCAGTCAGGTATCATCAGTTCTGCCCACCATGTCTCTACTTCTACCTCCGCTTCTAGCACACCCTGGATCATTGATTCAGGTGCTTCACAACACATAAAAATGGTTCTTACTCAATTTGGGAAATGTATAAAAATCCTTCGATCTGATTAAGGGGGAGAGTACATGTATGGGGTTTACAATCCTACCTGGTTGACCATGGGATTGAGCATCAGAATTCGTGTGTTTACTCCACAACAGAACGGGGTTGCTGAGAGAAAAAATCGGCACTCGTTCGAAGTAGTCCGGGCACTCCTCTGGCATCATGTGCCAAAGACATATTGGTCTGATGCGGTGCTCCTAGCATCGCACATGATAAATCGAATGTCATCTCGATCTCTCCAGTTCCTTACTCCATACCAGTTGTTGCGTCCTGCGAGTCCTCTGTTCTTGGTCCAACCAAAAATATTTGGTTACGTCTGCTTTGTTCATATCCTTGGTCCGCATCAAACGAAATTGGATCCAAAAGCATTGAAATGTGTTTTTTTTGGTTATTCATCGACTCATAAGGGCTATAAATGTTTTCATCCCCCCACTCATAAGCGGTTCATCACCATGGATGTCACTTTCGTTGAATCAGTCTCTTACTTTCCAGGTCCTTGTGCCGCCTTTCCTCAGGGGGAGCATTGTTGTGAGGAAAGGCAACGGCAACCTGTTCCCTTGCCATTAGCTATGGACGCCCTTGGCAGTGCAACTCTTGACAGTGCTCCCACAATTGATACAGGTACTAGTGAGCAAGGGGAGCTACAAGTGTACACAAGGCGTCGGTTGAAAAAGACACAAACCACCACTAAACTCCAGGGCCAACAGTCATCCTCAATGGACCCAGGTAATCCCATTTCTATTTTTGTTCCCTGTGACTCCGATCTTCCTATTGCTCATAGGAAAGGAAAGAGATCGTGTACCCAACATCCCATTGCTAGCTTTGTTTCATATGATAAACAGTCTTCATCCTACAAGTCCTTTGTTACCTCCTTGTCCTCTGTTGCACTTCCTTCATCTGTTACAGAAGCTCTGACGGACCCTAGGTGCAAAGAAGCAATGTATGAAGAAATGACTGCATTGGAAAAAACCAACACGTGGGAGTTAGTGGACTTGCTAAGTGGCAAGAAATCTATTAGATGCAAGTGGGTTTATACTGTGACGTGTAAACCAGACGGCTCAGTGGATCGTTACAAGGCAAGATTGGTTGTAAAGGGCTACTACTCTCAGACATATGGGATTGACTACAAGGAGACATTTGCTCCTGTGGCCAAGCTCAACTCTATTAGAGTTATTCTTTCCCTTGCAACGAACCAGTCTTGGCCCTTATTTCAGCTTGATGTCAAAAACGCATTTCTTCATGAAGATCTGAAGGAAGAAGTCTATATGCTGCCCCCTCTTGGTCTTCAACTCTCTGGGGGAGAACAGAAAGTGTGTAAGCTAAAAAACTCCTTGTATGGCCTGAAGCAATCACCAAGGGCGAGGTTCGAACAGTTCGGTGGGGCAGTGTGGCAATAAAGCGAGTGGGGAGTCAAGCAGATCATACCTTGTTTGTGAGGCGTGCCGAAGGACATATGACAGTCTTGATTGTGTATGTGACGATATCATAGTTACGGGTAATTGTGCTAAAGAGATTACCCAGTTGAAAGAGTTTTTGGCATCAGAAATTGAAATCAAAGATCTAGGCACATTGAAGTATTTTCTAGGGATTGAGGTTGCAAGATCTGCTAAGGAATCTTTATCTCTCAAAGGAAATATTTGTTAGACCAGTTACAGGAAACTGGTATGTTAGGAGCGCGACCAGTTGATACTCCTATTGAAGCAAATCACAAGCTTGATGGTCAGTCAGGGAAACCTTTAGAGGATGTGGGCAATTTTCAGAGGCTGGTGGGGAGGCTTATATATTTAGCTCATACACGACCTGACATTGCATATGCAGTGAGTGTAGTGAGTCAGTACATGCATGCGACTCATCTAGAAGCTGCCCACAGAATATTGAGATATGTGAAGTCGTCACTAGGTCGTGGCTTGTTATTTAAGTGTTCTGGTCATATGCGTGTTGAAGGCTTTACAGATGCTGACTGGGCGGGAGGCCAAGATGATAGACAATCTACTTTGGGATACTGTACCTTTGTGGGAGGTAACCTAGTTACTTGGCGAAGCAAGAAACAACAGGTTGTAGCTCACTCAAGTGCTAAAGCAGAGTTAAGATCTATGGCTCATGGTGTATGTGAGCCACTATGGATCAAAGTGTTACTTGGAGAGCTTGGTTTTCCTGTAGAACGACCCATGTCGTGTATTGTGACAATAAGGCTACAATAAGTATTACACACAATCCAGTCCAGCACGACAGAACCAAGCATATTGAAGTGGATCGCCATTTCATTCATGAGAAGATCATCACTGGAATAATTTGCACACCCTTTGTCCCTTCAGCTGATCAGGTAGCGGATATCCTTACAAAGGGTGTTGCCTCAACTTCGTTTCACGAGTGCTTGAGCAAGTTAAGCATGATTGACATTTATGCTCCAACTTGAGGGGGAGTATTGAAAGATGTTCTTGCTATTTCACTATTTCTTATGTCGTTATCCTTATTTTCTTATTCTATGTAAGGGTCCACAACAATTAATATAAATAATATTCTTTGGAGTGTGTAAGAAATAACATTCTCCAGCAATTCTTCTCTTCTCTCTCTTCTCTCTCTTCTCCCTCCTCTCTCTTCTTCTATTCTAGGGTTTTCTCCATTAACCTTAGATTATTTCAACTCTCTATTTGTACTTTTCACTTCTAATAAATGTAAAACACTACAAAAAAAAAAGACAATCAATGGGTATTTTTACTAATTAAACAAATTTATAACATGTTTATTACTATGTTTGTCCACACAAACATAAGATCATCGAAATACAATTATTGTCAGAGTATGAAATACCACCTAACAAGTGTTGAAAAGAAATGCATGTCCATGCACGCAATTTGAAACATTGAGATTTGAGATTGTTGTTTAGAGATAGAAACTTGTTTATTTGGATAATAACTGAAGATATATCATCTTGATTTTTCTTTTCTTTTTTCTTTTTAGTAAGTTTTGATTTTTCTTTTCTGATCATTTGTATAACTATGAGTTTAGAATAGTGTCTCTATAATAATATCAGAATTGCCATGTAAAATGTTTTGTCGTAATTTGTAAGTGTTTGTACAAAACATTGTCATCATATCATGAGTTATGGAGTAGTTAGGCATCTATATGTTCTTTTTTCAAATTTTTGTATATTATTTCATATTTTTGTAACTCAAAAGAAAATCTTTATGAATCTTGCAATCCAATGATTTGAATCCTGATTTGATTTGGATCCTACTCATGATTTTACGATCCGATTCGATTTTTAACAACATTAAATGCCGCATACTATAAATACAAGTTCTTAATTACCAGCTCCGAAAATGGAAGTGCGCTCCTGCACATTCTAGGCAGAACAACAGGATCTACTAGTCAGACGACTGCTTCTTCACTCAATTTAATATACTTTCACAAGACAATATGTTCCCCCATGTATCGTCTTGGTAGCTTACAGGAACAAGATGTCTCGGCCAAGGCATTCTTAAACGGACCAATACTTTCAACCATGCTCGCCCCAACTACAAGTACCTTTAAAGTTAGTTGGTTAATGTGGACCCAAATGAGGTGGAATTCAAACAAAACCTTTAGGATAAACAAGTCATTATCAGCTATCTTCTTTGTCCAAAACTTTATATGGGTGATAATGACTACTTATGCAACTTGTGAGGAGAGTTCGACAAAATTTGATGGGAATAATTCAGTCATAATAGACACCTTTTCTTTCATAATGTGAAACATTATAAATGAGAAAAGGGGAAACCACAACATACAAAGACTTTACAAAAGGCCTAGCTAAAAAGACAATAGCCATAAGCTGGCAAAGCTATACAAAATCAATCACCATAATTAGTTCCATGATTTATAACTTCCAAGCATGGTTCAAAATCTCGTTCAGTCTCATTTCATCTCGGTCAAGATGTCTCATTCCGGTAGTGTACTAAGAAAATACATAGGAGGATGTATCGTCTTGTGCCAAAAGCTTAATTTAAATACTAAAATTGGTTTGAAAGCTTACTTTCATGATATTTGTGTATTTTATAACACACGCAAATGCTAAAAAAATGTTGGTGACCTAATAAGTATTAAAAACAATTTAATCATATTGAGACGCATATTATTTTTTTCCATTGTCCCATTCCATCTCATTTTGTCTTGGTCAAGACATCTCATTCCGTCATCTTACTGAGACAATTAGATGGAACGATGTTTTGAACCTTGCTTCTAAGTCCAAAGTGAACACACTTACGCCTTCGAACTTTTTGAGAACGGATGAACAATGACATAAGGATGCTTTAACTTTAATGACCATTGAGTCCACCAACATATATTTGCCTTCAAAGATGCAACTATTTCTAAAACAAAAGGTGCCATTCTCCAAAAAAATTCCCCCTAATTTAAAAAGCCTTAGTAGACTGTTCTTGGATTTGCTCTAATAGACTTCTTGAGTTCACCAGATGGATTCTAAAACCAAGAAAATGGCTTGCCAAACTTGATTCAAGAACTCCCAATAGAAAAGATGATTAATAAACTGCCAACTTACTTCGTAATGAAAGCAAAAGTTGGGCATTATATTCTCCCACATTATCAAATGGTTAACCATGAGGATTTTTTTCAATAATTGCTATCCAAAGAAAGAAAACCACCTTAGATGAGATTGTAACGCCCCCATACCTTATTGGATAGTAAGGACTGGACCTTGACAGTGTACATCGAGAGCTTCCTTTACTGGATCCCACTTCCAAACACGTTTTCAGTGACCCAAGGTTCAATATTATTTATTGGCCCGAAGACAAAAGTAAAATAATTGACCTTACTAGGTTTATGTCCCATTTCTTAGAGTTTCTCTCTGAGAATGACCGTGTTTTCTTTCAAAGGACTTTTCAATTTGCAAAGAGATGGTCTTTTTCCCCACAGACTACTCTCTCAGAGCACTCGACCACCAGATCTCAAGTCCCCATAGACCAATAGTGTGTTCCAAAGGGGAGGCCAAGGTATGTGCTAAGAAAACAAAATCCTACCTTTCTGGCCAACTCTTGGATATTCTCTGCCTCCCCCACTCAAATCATCCGCAGGCCCCGCTCTTTCTTACGTTTATGAAGGCCTGAAACTGCCTCAAAGCAACAAAGAATGCATCTAAGGTATCTCAGTTAGGCATGAGAGGCCTTGCAGAAGATAATCTTGTCCACAAATAAAAGGTGCGAAATCAAGGGACCATTTATTCCCAAAGATAAACCTTTAATCACATCCCCATTTTATGTTCGAATGAGCTTTCTTAAAGCTTCAACCATGATAGTAAAGAGAAATAGGGTCTAGGGGAAGTGGATATCTTTGATGTAGCTCCCTTGGACTTCTAAAAAATGTTGCAGTAACACTAACTAGCACCGAGAATGTAGCCATAGAAACAAAAATAAATCCACCTCCTCCACTTAATGCCAAAGCCATCTTCATAAGCCTGTAATCTTAGAGTATTCCAATCTACATTGTTCTATGCTTTCTCTGTTGAAGGACGTCTCTGTTATTAGCTATTGTTTGGTGTCTCTATGTACTTATTTTCTCACTTATGTAAGGGCCCACATTTATTAATATAAATAAGATTTATTGGGGTGTGTGTAGGGTTAACACACATAACCCATCTTCTCCATCTTCTCTCTTCTCTTTCCTCTACGTGCAGAACTAAAGAACTTCTACTTGGTATCAGAGCAAATCGTTATTGGATCCATATCCGGACTTACGTACGAGATCGTGGGAGGCTTGGAGAAACCCTAGAGGTGTCGTCACTGCGTGCAGCCTCGCTGACGTCATCCAGCCGTACGGCTAACGTCATCAGCCGTACGGACAAGGTAGAGATAATGGACTGAAACTCTCCTCTCTACTAGATCTCGATTTTTGGGGATTTTTGGTGATTTTTTGAAGATTTTTTGGAGCCTTCTTCGATGTGTTTTTGCTGATTTTCAAAAAAAATCGCAAAAATCATTTTTTTCTTCTCGGTGCTTTGTGGAACCATACGGCGACTATTGGGGGGGCTTGTTGCTTCGTTTTGGTCCCCTATTATCCTATCTACACATCCATAGGTGGATCTCTCAAATCCATGGAGGATTGAAGTGTGTGGGTAGATTTCTCTCCCTCTATACTACCGCCGGCGACTTTTTTGGGGTCAAGAGTGCTGTCCACGCACTCCCCTTCTCTATGCATACTCACCATACGTTTTCTACAAATGTTTTGACTCCTTTTGGCTGTGATTTTGGTGCTCTATGGTGTACCCCTTGCTCCGTGGTTGCTTAACAGGTGCGATTTTACATCGAGGAACTCGTTCTCTCCTCTATATACCTTCAGATCTGTTCTTGAGGATTTTTTCTTGATTTCTTTGTGGATTGTTACTCTTTGTGGTACTCTTATTTATTTTTTTGGAGTGGGGATGTCGACTTTGAATGAGTTTAAGGCATCCGATGTATCCTCCGGCTCCACCGGGACTACCGTTTCAGTCCCAATGTCGTTTGAGAGTCCGAGTTTGCAGATCACCACCACCAAGTTGGTTGGAAAAATTACTTTGAGTGGTCTAGGGCTGCCAAGATGTTTATTGGTGGTCGAGGGAAACAATGGTACATCACTGGTCGATTACCAGCACCTGCTGAGACAGATCCTAAGTTTGAACAATGGGAGACAGGCAATTTAGCAGTTATGTCATGGCTCCTAAACTTTATGGAGTCCCACATTAGCAGAGGATTCATGTTTTTTTCCACGGCCAAGGAGATCTGGAATGCAACAGCCCAGACTTATTCGCAACAGCAGAATGTCGCCCGTGTGTATCAGTTGCGCCAGAGTATTGCCTCCCTCCGTCAAGGTGATTTACCCTTGGCTGATTATTTTGCAAAGCTCCGTGGTATGTGGGAAGAACTGGACTTTTATCAGGTCTTTACGCCTCAGTGCCCAGAGGATGGCTCGCAATATCGAAAGTTGGTTGAACAAAACCGGAGTTATGAGTTTCTTGCCGGCTTGAATGCTGATTTTGAGTTAGCCTGTGTCCAGTTGCTTAGTAAAGACACATTGCTATCCCTCAATCAGGTATATGCATATGTTCAGAGTGATGATAGCCGCAGAGAAGTCATGTCTCCTTCTCCCGGCCATGAAAAGTCCGCCTTAGCTCCCTTCCCGTCTACTTCCAAAGCCCCTAAGTCCAAAACCTCGGTCGCCACCAGTGGCCCCAAGGGGGGTCCTCCACCTACTTGTGCTCATTGTGGCAAGAAGGGCCACACCAGGGATCGATGTTGGAGCTTACATGTGTGTGAGGGGTGTGGTCGTAAAGGCCACAGCAAGGATCAGTGCTACCAAATTCATGGCCGACCACCACAGCTGCCCGGGACTCCCACTACTGCTCACAGTGCGACTATGGATTCTACACCAGGGTCGCCACCCACCTCTACTGCTGCTCCTCAGCCTTCTGCTACGTCCCAGCACCCTTCTCTAGAGATGAGATAGAGAACTTGCGTCGCTTTATAGCCCAACTGGATGGTCCCACTGCCGCTTCTACGTTCGCACAATCAGGTATCATCAGCTCTGCCAACCTTGTCTGACGCAGGACAGGAGAACCGTTCAACGATTTGAGAATGAATGAAAAGGGAAGGTTACTATTCATGGCACTATTCACGTCACTATTCACGTCACACTATTCACACAGCACTATTCACAGTGCTGTGATATGATTTGGGTTTTCTTAGGTAAGAAATTAATAAAACAAAAAAATAATAGAGATGGGGAAAGAGAAGATTATTAAGAGAGAAGAGATAGAGAAAGAGATGGAGAAAGATACCTTCGGCTTCGCACTGAATTAGCTTGGTTTCGCACCAAGAGAGGATGGCTTCACACCACAAGAGAGATTTCTCAAAGAGATTTCTATTTCTTCATTCATAATTTTTCATTATCAAAATCAAAGGGTACATCACCTTTTATAAGACTCCCTACTTGAACTTTCCAAATTCTAATCTAATTGAAATTAGAAACTCCTAATACAAATCAACTATTGCAATCAATAATAAAAATTCTAATTAGAAATAAAATCTAATTTCAATTGAAAATCCTAATTAAATTAAAACAAATCTTCGTGGGGTACACTTATCTAAAAATAGTAAAATTAGAATTTGTTATAAATAGTAAAAATGGGATTGACTATAAATAGTAATTTTCATATTTACTATAAATAGTAAAAACGAGATTTACTATAAATAGTAAGTCCATTTGCTTGACTGGCATAGATTCAGTGTAGCGCGGATGATCGTAGTAGAATGCTCCCGCATCAAACCCTCCTGGTTGAAAAGAATTCGACCTCGAATTCAAGTTGAGATATTGCAATTGGCTTTTCCAGCGAAAGAGATATTTGGAGTACTCTCCCTTTAGCTTCTTATTCTGCATCTTCAACAGGTGTAAATTTTCTGAAACATAGTCTATGTCCTCAACTCTGACCTTCTTTGATAAGAAATCTTTGCTTGTTTCATCCGCTTTATTTTCAACTGTCGGTTCTAAAACAGCAAAAATATCTGGTTTCGGATCGGGATCTTCTATACTATTTGGGCCATCTTCAGCTGGAGCGTCTGAACCAGGGGAATCATCATTATTTTTATTCTCCATAATAGCAGGCGGATCAATATGCTTATCCTCCGTCTTTCCGTCTGATACAACTACAGGAGCTTCAGGACTTGCTAATTCCTCAGTTTTGGCTTTTTCTTCCTCGTCGATTTTTTCATTTCCCTCGGATGGAAAAACACCATCTTGTTCAATGGCTTTTATTTATTCGTTTACTTTCTTCTCGACTTGCTTTGAGACCTCTTTAGGGGTTTTTTTTTGCTGTGAAACCTTCCAATAGCTTGCCGGAAAGAGGTGGAAAAGCCAGTGGTTATGGTAGTGACTTTCCAAGACGACAATTGCTGATTGGAACTCTGGCGGAGACCCTTGCCTCTAGTTTGCTCTCAATACGACTTATATGGTTGCTTAGTCCGCTGTCAAAACGATTTATCACATCATTTAGTTTAGCTAACGCGGCTATCAAAGATTGCGAACCAATATGAGACATCTTTCCAATCAGGAGTTTCGAACTGGGCTTTGATACCAAATTTGACGCAGGACAGGAGAACCGTTCCGCGATTTGAGAATGAATGAAAAGGGAAGGTTACTATTCACGGCACTATTCACATGACACTATTCACGTGACACTATTCACGTAGCACTATTCACACAGCACTATTCACAGTGCTGTGATATGATTTGGGTTTTCTTAGGTAAGAAATTAATGAAAAAAAAAAATAATAGAGATGGGGAAAGAGAAGATTATTAAGAGAGAAGAGATAGAGAAAGAGAAAGAGAAAGATACCTTCGGCTTCGCACCGAATTAGCTTGGTTTCGCACCAAGAGAGGATGGCTTCACACCACGAGAGAGATTTCTCAAAGAGATTTCTATTTTTTCATTCATAATTTTTCATTATCAAAATCAAAGGGTACATCACCTTTTATAAGACTCCCTACTTGAACTTTCCAAATTCTAATCTAATTGAAATTAGAAACTCCTAATACAAATCAACTATTGCAATCAATAATAAAAATTCTAATTAGAAATAAAATCTAATTTCAATTGAAAATCCTAATTAAATTAAAACAAATCTTCGTGGGGTACACTTATCTAAAAATAGTAAAATCAGATTTTACTATAAATAGTAAAAATGGGATTGACTATAAATAGTAATTTCCATATTTACTATAAATAGTAAAAACGAGATTTACTATAAATAGTAAGTCCATTTTCTTGACTGGCATAGATTCAGTGTAGCGCAGATGATCGTAGTAGAATGCTCCCGCATCATTGTCTCTGCTTCCGCTTCTACTACTTGTACACCCTGGATCATTGATTCGGGGGCCTCAGAGCATATGACCGGTATGTCATCTTCTTTTTCCTCATATTCTGTGTGTTCTAGTGCGGATAAAGTCCGCATTGCCGATGGCACCCTTTCATCTGTCTCGGGGAAAGGGCGTGTCACTCTCTCTTCTAGCCTATCTTTACCTTCAGTACTTCATGTTCCCAAATTTGCCACTAACTTGTTATCTGTCAGTTCTCTTACAAAGAACCTTAGCTGCTCTGCAACATTTTTTCCTTCTCACTGTGTGTTTCAGGACTTAGCCACGAGGAGGACGATTGGCACTGGACGTGAAGTAGGTGGTCTCTATCTCTTGGATGCGACTCCTACAGCCTCTGCAGCCCTTTAGTCTAGTAGTCTTAGCAATAGTGTCAATAAAGAGCATCTTATGTCTTGGCATGCTCGTTTAGGTCATGTGTCATTTCCTTATTTACGGGTGTTATTCCCTGAGTTGTTTAAGTCAGTGTCCATGTCTGATCTTCATTGTAAGATTTGTGCGCTGTCCAAACATTGTCGCACTACTTTTCCCCCTCGTGGTAATAAAAGTTCATCTATTTTTGACATTATTCATACTGATGTTTGGGGGCCATCCCCTGTTACTTCTTTCTTTGGCTATCGATATTTTGTTTCTTTTGTGGATGATTTTTCCCGCTGCACATGAATATTTGTCATGAAATCAAAAGATGAAGTTTACTCTATCTTCAAACAGTTTCACAAAATGGTTCTTACTCAGTTTGGGACATGCATTAAAATTCTCCGATCTGATCAAGGGGGGGAGTACATGTATGGGGGTCTGCAGTCGTACTTGGTTGAACATGGCAGTGAACATCAAAATTCTTGTGCCTTCACTCCACAACAAAATGGCGTTGCTGAACGCAAAAATAGACACATGTTGGAAGTGGCTCGTGCACTTCTGTTGTGGCACCATGTTCCAAAAACCTATTGGTCCGATGCAGTTCTTCTTGCCGCTTACCTCATCAATCGTATGCCGTCTCGGTCTCTCCAGTTCCGTACTCCATACCACTTGCTGCGTCCTACGAGTCCTCCTTTTCTGGTTCCCCCGAAGGTCTTTGGTTGCGTGTGTTATGTCAACATCCTTGGTCCGCATCGCACCAAGCTGGATCCGAAAGCTTTGAAGTGTGTTTTTTTGGGGTACTCCTCGACACACAAAGGCTATAAATGTTTCCATCCCCCTCCCGTAAGCAGTTCATCACCATGGATGTCACTTTTTTGGAGTCGGCCTCTTATTTTTCAAGTCTCACTCCTGCCTTTCCTCAGGGGGAGCTTCTTAATAGTGAGGAAAGGCATGCCTCATCTGATTCTGTTTCTTTGCCATTGGCTATGGATGCTCCTGACAGTGGTCCCAGTCCGACTGTGATTGATACTATTGATAGGGGTACTAGCCAGCAGGGGGAGCTACAGGTGTACTCAAGGCGTCGACCCAGAACACAGATCACCACTGAACTCCATGGCCAACAGTCATCCTCATCGGATCCAGGTAATCTCACTCCTCCCTCTTCTTATGATAGTTGCTCTGACCTTCCTATTGCCCTTAGGAAGGGAAAAAGATCTTGTACCCAACATCCGATTGCTAACTTTGTTTCGTATGATAATCTATCTCCGTCATACAAATCCTTTGTTACCTCGTTGTCCTCGGTTGCTCTTCCTTCATCTGTTACAGAAGCTCTGAAGCATCCCAGGTGGAAAGAAGCAATATATGAAGAGATGGATGCGTTAAAAAAAAAATAGCACTTGGGAGTTGGTAGACTTGCCAAGAGGCAAGAAACCCGTTGGATGCAAATGGGTTTACACTGTGAAATGCAAGCCTGATGGTTCAGTGGATCGGTACAAAGCAAGATTGGTGGCGAAAGGTTACTCTCAGACTTATGGGATAGACTACAAGAAGACATTTGCTCCTGTGGCCAAGCTCAACTCTATCAGGGTTATTCTTTCTCTTGCCGCGAACCAGTCTTGGCCACTATTTCAACTCGATATCAAGAATGCTTTTCTTCATGGGGACTTGAAGGAAGAAGTGTATATGTTGCCCCCTCCTGGCCTTCAACTTTCTGGGGATAAACAGAAAGTATGCAAGCTTTAGAAAACTTTGTATGGTTTGAAGCAGTCTCCAAGAGCGTGGTTCGAACGCTTTAGTGGGGCAGTCAAGCGAATGGGGTATAGTCAGAGCCAAGCTGATCATATTCTGTTCATCAGACGTGATAAGGAGGATGTGACGATTTTGATTGTATATGTCGATGATATCATTGTTACGGGTAATTGTGCTGCAAAAATTACCCAGTTGAAGGAGTTCTTGGCATTGGAATTTGAAATCAAGGATCTGGGTAAGTTGAAGTACTTTCTGGGGATAGAAGTTGCGAGATCTAGCAAAGGAATCTTCATCTCCCAGAAGAAATATGTGTTGGACCTGCTGCAGGATACTGGTATGCTAAGAGCTCGGCCTGTCGACACACCCATTGAGGCAAATCATAAACTCGATGGTCAGTCCGGAGAGCCTTTAGAGGATGTGAGTAGCTTCCAGCGATTGGTAGGGAGACTTATATACCTGGCACATACTCGCCCTGACATTGCATATGCAGTGAGTGTAGTTAGTCAGTATATGCATTCTCCTCGGACTCCACATTTGGAAGCTGCCTACAGGATTTTGAGGTACTTAAAATCTTCCCCAGGTCGTGGCCTACTATTCAGTCATCAGGGCCACATGCGTGTGGAGGGTTTCACAGATGCAGATTGGGCAGGAACCCAAGATGATAGGCGATCTACATCAGGGTATTGTACTTTTGTGGGAGGAAATCTGGTTACATGGCGAAGTAAAAAACAACAGGTCGTTGCACGGTCGAGTGCAGAAGCTGAGTTCCGATCAATGGCCCATGGTGTCTGTGAGTTATTGTGGCTTAAGGTGTTACTTGGAGAACTCAGTTTTCCAGTAGAAGGATCCATGTCATTATATTGCGACAACAAGGCGGCGATAAGTATTGCCCACAACCCAGTTCAACATGACAGGACCAAACACATCGAGGTGGATCGTCACTTTATTCGTGAAAAAGTGACATCGGGAGTTATCTGCACTCCTTTCATTCCTACATATGATCAGCTAGCAGACATTCTCACAAAAGGTGTTGCATCGGCTCCGTTTACTAAGTGCTTGGACAAGTTGGGCATGATTGATATCTATGTCCCAACTTGAGGGAGAATGTTGAAGGACGTCTCTATTATTAGCTATTGTTTCGTGTCTCTATGTACTTATTTTCTCACTTATGTACGGGCCCACATTTATTAATATAAATAAGATTTATTGGGGTGTGTGTAGGGTTAACACACATAACCCATCTTCTCCATCTTCTCTCTTCTCTTTCCTCTAAACTTCTACTTTCTCCAAGTTGATATTACGACTCAGTCTCCAGTCCACAACATCAGACTTTGCCTCACTTTCATAAAGGTCCCTTGGCCAAGGGATGAGAGAAGAGAGAACATTTATTTTAGACGCAGGCATTTCCACAACTTTATATGTTCTCCCAACCAAACTAAAGACAAGAAATGCATAAGCTCTTCTACACCCCCTTCCTTCAGAATGAGAGATATAAAACTGGTATTGAGGCCATTCTCTAAAATTGCATCCCTATAAAATCACCAATCATCTTTGTATATTCCTCTTTCATTACATCCCAATACACCCTATAGAAAGCAAGACGAAAACTGGTATATAAATTTTATGGAAAAAGTAAGGATTCCATTTATCAAAGAAAATGTGGCATTATCGTAGATACAAAATATATTATGATAACAACTAACAAGTCAAAATCTGACCTAGCATCATAAAACAGAATAATAAATTGTTAAAGTGCTTACGAATCAAATGAACTATACATACATACATACATATATATTGTGTATATATATATATATATATCTGAGAGAGAGAAAATATTGACAAATCATTAATCTCACATGCATTGTATGGGTCTTCCCGCTGCTTGTCACACCATAAGCAAAAATTGTACCTGATAGAAAGAAACAAAAGAGATGTAAATAACACTTATTGTAAACGATGGCCAAATAAACAAACATCAAGTAAACAATTACAACAAACAAGGAACAGAATTTCCAATTCATCATCTTCCAAATACAACAACTGTGACTAATTTGGAAAAACAAAAACAACTTTAAGGTAAACACACATAAGTCCTTATTTCATATTAACTTTATTACCACCATCAGTACAATGAGGAAATCAGATGCAAAAATTTAGTCTTGATTTTGATTACCAAGGCTTTTGAAAAAAAAAAGACATTCCAGAAGTTTTAGTTATAAATACATATAAGTAATGAATAGAGGATGGATTTCGACAATTAAATTTTTGTTTTTTTAAGAATACACTTCGTTAAAAAGAAGGCAAAAGCCAAGCCGATACAAGGGTTTAAACAGATAAGTGAGATCTTGAACTTGGTAATCACTTCAGAATACAAAGCAACATAGCTAGAAGCAATATTAAAGAGGAATCCATAACATCCGAGTCCAAAGTTCTGCGGACTAAATGGTTGTAGAGACCACAACGAGGGAAAATGAAGATGAGAGGCTAAGAGGAAAGGGAACAGGGTAGAAGATTAGGGTGACACATTGGCTCAGGCATCCTCCTCGTTTCCTTCAACCCCCTTCTCTATTTATAGTGGAGGGTTAAAGGTTAAGAGAGTACAATTGTAATAAATTTAACAATTCTCATCGTGCATCTATATCGTGCCACATGGATTAGAGGTGACGCCGTCGTATTTGATTACGACCCTTTGATCGAACATGTGGCATGTTACAGTACCTTTGTGCTGCCCAGACGGCAATCGATCAAGCGAATATCACATTCCCACGTGTTTCAGTGGTTTTGCAAACAAGATTGCCTCTGACCGACCTCTTATACACTTGCCCCGCCAATCCTACGATTTATCTCTGAGACCATGCTAGTGCCGCACACTAGCATGGCAAAAAATGGAATCCCTATGAGCTGGCACATGACCCTTGCGTGAGCAAGACTACCATCTTAGCGCCATATGCAAGTACCAAATGGGCAATTTGTGAGTGGAAAACATCGATATACAGCACCATTTGATGTGCGGTTGACGATTGATAGATAAGTTGCATGGATCACCATCTGACGTGCAGTTGTTATCTGATAAATAAGTTGCACGGGTCACCATTTGATGTGCGGGTGCCGTTTGATAGATAAATTGCACAGGTCACTGTCTGATGGACGGGTGTCATCTGATAGATAAATTGCACAAGTAACCGTCTGATGTGCGGGTGTCTATCATGCGGTCCAATCAATTGTACGTAGTGTCGTCTAACGTGCGACCGTCTGTCACGTAATCCAATTAAGTTTTTGTTTGAAACATCTACAAGGGGAAACAGCTATAGAGGACGAAGAGACCAACTAAAGACTGAAACAAAGCAAAACAAAAGAACAGCCAAAAAACAAAAGAAATTAAGCATCCATCAAGTTTCCCTAGAACATAAGACATCCCAGCGGAATAGTTGTTCACACGAAGAACTTCACTCTTGAAGGAATAGAAGCCCCCCATACTGCAGAGTCTGGAAACACTGCATTAGACCCCGGAATAATGTTCCGATAGAAGGAACTGACTGTGAACGATCCCTTTGGTTTCCACCTCCACATTCGCTTATCTGGCTCATCGCTCAAATGAGGAATATCGCCAACCCGACTTAGAAGCAAAACACGGCTCTCCAACACCCAATCGTTGAAGTTCCTTCTTAAGCCAAAGCTCCAAGAGCACCCACCTTCATTCCTCTCTAAACAATCCTAAATCATCGCCCCTTGACGATCCGAAAGAGCATACATAAAAGGAAAAGTTTTCATCAAGGTCTCCTCCCCACACCACTTATCCTCCCAAAATCGGATCATATCTCCTATTCCCACCTTTAAGATGATACCCTTATCAAACTTTTCCTTGGACCCAACGATCCCTCTCCACATGCTAACCCCATAAGAACACTTGACCGGCAAACTATCCTAGTCGTACAACTCGACCCCATACTTACTCCCTATTACTTTTCTCCATAGGCTATCCTCCTCCTCCACATTACAAACTGCATTACTACCACCCTCTCAAACCAATTTCTAGTGAGAGCACCTTTATTATTCAAAAGCATCGAAAGATGTTCTTCCTCGGGCCATAAGATCTCCCACATACCCACTATATTGTTCATGCCCACTCCAAACTTAGTCTCAACTCACAAACTCTTAGGTTCCTCTCCAAACTCCTTAACTTAGTGCCCCATACCTCCTACTAAAGGAGCCACTCCTACTAAGGAACCACCGCTCGATGGCTCGAGATCTAATCACTCTCAAAACCTCTCCCCCGTAGTGTTATGAGCACAACTTTTATTCATCTAATTTGCACTCCAAACCTACCTTGTTGACAATTATCTTTCTTTTGGCAGCTAAACTTTAAAGAAAAAGAAAAACCTTGCTCTTATGATTATCTACTTGTAGATTTTGATATGAAAGAATTATCAATTTAACATTAAGTTGTAGACATTTGATAGCATGAACTATCAAGTAAGAAGCATAAACTTATTGTTGTAAGGGTATCCAGATAACCATTGCAACAATGGTAAGTGTGTTGAAGCTAAAGATTTTTGCAGCAAATGGAACCACTTTCTTTTGGTGATGGTGACGACTAGTTGGAGGTTATGAGACTATTGGGGGACGATACTATTGATACTAGCTGGACCATGTAAAGGATGAATGGAAAAGCAACCAAGCTATAAACAATGGTGGGACCAAGAAGAGAAAAGAAGAGAAAATGTTTGAAATCGAGAATTAACAAAGCTACAAAATTATGTAAAATTTATTATTTTGGCCCAATTCGTATACAAACTAAAGGAAACATCACAAACTTGGTCCACATAATATAAATACACACACACACACACACACACACACATATATATATATAGAGAGAGAGAGAAAGGGAGGGACACACACGTGAATGCACTTCAATGACTCTCTAGATCCTTAGGTACTCTCAAAACTTGAAGCTCTCACTCCGCACCTGTGTAATTAGCTCCATAACCGTTTGTCCAATAAGGCTTTATTCATCTCTTTAGATTTAAACACCTTTCCCAATTGACCAAACGATATTTACGAGAATCCTTCATGCCTTTCCATCATATGTCTCTCTCGAGCTTTTCTTGTCTTTTGGAAATGAAGAACGACATCAAGGAGAGGGATAAAAAGTATGTAAAAGGGCTAGAAAGGGTATTCCGGATCAAAGTTAACTACCACCCTTCAATAAATAAGCCTTCTTCCAAGATGTGAGTGTCATCTGAACATCTTGAGCATAGATCCAAAATTGCCTTTGAATGACAACTAGACCAAACAGGAAACCTAGATATGAGGAAGGTAAACATCCCACACCTTGCACCCCAGCATGCCGCCAACTCACCAAGATGTCAACACACCTACTCCAAAGACTTCATTTTTTTTTTTGAAGAATCCATATGTAGATCCAACATGGCTTCAAAATATCTTAAAGTCATCTCAAGTATAGAAATTTGCAAGTGAGATGCCTTGCAAAAGGAGAGTATCATCTACAAATTGAAGATAAAAGATGACCAAGCCTTTCTCAACCACTAAGAACCATTGTAGAACTTATCCATTGTCCACTTTTTGGTCAATCCACTCAAAGCCTCCGAAACCATAATGAATAGGAAAGGAAAAACAGATCTCTTCCTAACACTTCTCGAGCTTCTAAAGAAGCCAACTAGACAACCATTCACTAAAACAGAAAAGGAATAAGTCGTCACACAAACTTTAGTCATCACCTCCATTTCATGCCAAATCCTATTCTCTAGAGCATGTACTCCAAAAAACTCGAATTCACGTGGTTGTACACCCCCAACATGTCTACTTTACAAAGGATCCCGGCCTCCCACCATCTCAAACTCTTGAACCCAAGTATTCATTCACCATTGAAATTCTACCTAAATTAAGCAACCCCATACAAAAGCTCCTTAGCAAGGAGATATTATCAAACCTAATACATCTTTAGGCCTTGAGGCTAGGGTCTTGGCATAATTTACAAATACTCCTACAGTACTACCAAGATAATTGGGCAAAAACCTTAAGGTCTTCCGCTCCACCATTTTTTGGAATAAGGGCGATAAAAATATTATTAAAGCATCTACCGAGACAAGTGTCATTGTAAAACTCCTTCGCCACTCTCATAAAGTCAACTCTAATAATACCTCAACACTTTTGAAGAACAGGGTGAGAAGCCATCCAATTTGAAAGCACGATTCTGCCAAATATTTCCTAAAGAATCTCCTCCTCTTTGAAACTCTAAGGACCTCTCAAACCAATCACAAGATTCCAGACTGATCAGTCAAAAGTAAAGCCATCTAGATAAAGCCTTTACAAGCAAGACTCTTTGTAAAGCTTCAAGTGGACTGAACTACTAGTACTACGTCTCGAATCCTCTCCTCCTCTATAAGAGAACACCACACATTAAGCCTAGAGATATTGTTACTGTTTCTAGTGTTAGCAATCCGATGAAAGAACAACATATTTTTGTCTCCTCCATCTAACTCTAGATTTTATACACCAACTATTTTCTTCCATCCAAGCTAACTTGGGGAACCCATCCTTGGGTTTACTTTATCAAGGCTATATTATTCTTCCCTAACCCTAACTTCTAGAAACAATAGTACACAGAGTCATAAACTAATGAAGCTACTTAAGAAAAGGAAGCTTATTGGGATGCAACATATTACATATCTATGTTTGACTAAAGCTTTAAGCCAGGGAAAGCATCATATGTTTTTATTCCCTATACACTCGTTTCTTCTTCTATTCTAGAAAACCTGCACTATATAGGAAAAACAAACATCCAATAAACCATCATATACCATTAGTAAAATATCACAGAGGGTTAAGTATATGCCAATAAAAATGGCACAGTTTCCATATAAAGCAAAGAAGAGAATGGGCTTACTAGAATGATCCATGAAGAATAGGATTTCAAATGAAAGTAAACATGTGTGCTGCCGCCAGAGCTTTTCTCAAGAGGGCTTACTTGTCCCAGAATTATCAAAAATGCAGTTTTCCAAGAATATTTAAAGCATATGTCAATGCATTTCTAACAGGTTAATATTGCTTCTAGAACATAACATTCATGCATGCTACAGCAATAAATAGTAAACCAAGCAAAAAGATCATAACTATTTACCATTTATGCCTTCCATAGCACCAGTAACGACATGTTGAGCAGCCACGTCATAAACATGGCGTGTTGTGGTTGTGGGGCCAAACACTCGATCTAGAATAAGAAAAAACACAAATAAGCAACTAAGATACAAAACATAAAAAACCAACCATTAAATACTAGATGATATGATCTTTGCAAATCTGGCACAAGATCAACTTAGAAAAAACTATCCTTTTTCAAACGAAGAACTCACATAATCACTACATTGAATGCTCCATAATAAGAGGGCAGTTTTTTAAGGGGTTCTATTAGAAAAATAAACATCAAACAATGGTAGGTCCATGATTATCCACGTAAAAATTGAGAAGTAATAAAGTAATTGTATACCTGTAATAGGTGATAAAGCCCCCAATGAAAAAGTGGAGTAACCATTGGCAGAATTCACCCTTTTAGTTTGATTGTCACCAGTAGTTGAAGGAAAGTAGGTAGTTTATCCACTAGTCGCAGAGAGCGTTCCCAAAAGAATCGGCAGTTCATGAAAAATGCCTATGGGAAACATTTTGGAAACTCAGGACTGGCCAAACGCTTGGGAAATGCATTTCCCAAGCGAAGTTTGTATTCTTGTGTATTTCCCTTGGCTGCTTCCCATTCGTTTCCCTTGACATTTCTCGTGTGTTTCTTCTTTCCCGCATCAGGTAAAATTTTTAGGGGCCATTTCCCATTTCCGTTTCTCAAGATGTTTCCCGTACCCACTTCCCTGTCTGGCAACTACTGTGTTCTTCTATCTTTCCTTCTTTTTAAATCAAATTAAAAGAGCGTCTTAAATAGACTCGATTACCTTCTCTCAAATTCTGTGAAATAATGCAAACAAGTATTAAACTACAAATGCGCATATAGAACATACCATATGCATATGCTACCGATGGGTTATGTTCGTTCCGGACAACAGTTTCTCCATCTGCGTACCACGCAACCTCCTCTCCCTGACGAATTTCCCTTGGACTACTCAAAACTCAAATTAGGACAAAATTTAGCTACAAAACAACTCACATTTCACCAAAACGAAACAATGAAAATGGGGAGGGGGGGAGTGAAGACCACCTAAGCGGACGAAATCGGACTGTAACAGTGACATTTTCTTTGGATCTCTCGATATCAAGAGGTACACTTTCAGAGTAGAAATATTGCGGCTTGCTTCGAGCTGACGAAGAAGCAGGAGAGTTATGACCTTCAAGAGAGGTCTCGAGAAATTGTTTCGAAGACGATGTAGTTGAAGAAGATGGAGAATTAACAGCTTTGTGAAGGCTGGAACTCGATTTCCTCAATTTAGACCCTTTTCTTGACGCCATTAGAGCTAAAACTGAATCCTTCAAAGTCCTAAACTCTCTTCTGCCTATTCAACCTAATCAAACAAGCAATTTACAGGTTCAGACGTCATTGAAGGTCAAATTAAGCAGAAAAAAAAAAAGCAACAAATCAAAGTTACTCCGCTGCATTTACAGATTGCCTCGAATGAATTAAGACGGCGTTCTCGAAAAACCAGACATTTCTGCAGAGAAATCGATCTGATCGTCGTCTTATAAGGAAATCCTCTTCGAGCTCAGAGAGCTTTTAGGGTTTTTTCTCTCTTTTTTGTTGCTTGCCTTGGAAGAGATGCCCTTCGTGAAAAGCAAACCGCATTTTCAATCCACTTCACACACAGATTAAAAAGGTTTCAAGTCTCAACTCCCAACCTCAATTCTCCCTCCTCTCTTTCTTTCTCTCACCCCTGAAGCGTCCGTCTTAGGAGAACATACTCCTTAAGATCCCAACCATCAATTTCTCCTTGAGATTCGCTTAATTGGAAACTCGAGGAACATCATTGGCTTAGACCTAAGGAGAATGTTATCTGAGGTGTACAACAACACAGCTCCTGAAATCGCTTTTTCTTTTTTTTTATTATTTTTCTTTTTTCCTTCTTTAGCGGGCAGACGACCCCAGACGTACCGAATACATGGTCACATGAGCCGCGTGGAGCTAAGATAAGAGGAGAAAAAATTGAACCTGGCGTTTTTTTACCCGGGCGTCCGGGCCACACCTAAAACGCCAAGTGGAACTGAGTAAGGATGTTTGGCGGTGGAACTGAGTACCCAAAATAATTCTCGAATCCCACGGTTGAAAATCATCCAATCAAAAAGACTTAAATCCAACGGTTAGAAACCACCAATCAAACTTAAAATCATCAAATCAAAAAGACTTAAATCCAACGGTTAGAAACCACCAATCAAGCTGATTTTTGGTAATAGGTTATCTAGTGGAGTAAAATTTTGCTGACTGCGATGGTAATGACCACCCACAATATGAGCCATGTATCACTCTTGAGTCTTGAGGATGCTGACCGTATGAATGTTTGGCCAACCTTAGGTGGACCTACAAACCAAAAATCAGCCTGATTAGTGATTTCAAACCTTTGGATCATGGTACCCCAAATAATGGTCAATAATGCTCAAATTTCCATGGTCAAAATCAACCCATAAAAATGACTCCAGTCCAATGCATAGATATCGCTAATCAGGTTGATTTTCGGTTTGTACGTCCACCTAGGATTGGCCAAACATCCATCTGGTCAGCATCCTCCAATAATATGCCATGTGGCTCATAGTGTGGCGGTCAGCACTGACCAGTCAGCGAAGTATATAACCATTTGGGTTGTTATAAGGTGACCAGTGTTTTGACTCAAAAGAGCGTTGTGGGGCCCACATGGGAGAGCCCCTGGGGCTGATTTTGGGTGAGGATGATCTCCTCGTCACTGAGATCATCCTAAACAAAATCAGACCACTGAAGTTTCTGACCCCATCAAATGGGCTCTTCAAAAACGAACGGCTCAGAATGAAAGAGCACATTTCGGTGGGATCAAAAAACTCAGACTGGCCTGATTTTTTTTGGAGGATGATCAATGGTGAGGAGATCATCCTCACCCAAGATCAGGGGCTCACCCACGTGGGTCGCACAACGTTGGTTTGAGTGAAACGTCATTGGACACTATAATTATCCTAAGCATTTTTAGGTGTGGCCCGGAGCCGGAAGAGGGACAAAAGAGCGAAACATGAAGATTGCTCACAATTTTGCCAGCTCCGCTATCTTCTTTGTCTTTTTGTTGTAGAAGTATCTCACTACTCAAAGAATTTGTTATTTGTTTCTTATTAAAGAATTTATCCAATGTGAGTCCCCTTTTGCACAGACTTCTCTTAGCAAAATCCTCAAAAGACATATATGGGCAATGTTAGCATCGTCCCTAGCTAGTGGTCCTAGTCCCTATTGTCCTCCCTAAGTCTAGGCCACTAATGGTCGTGACGATTCAAGAATATCCAATGGTTTGAACGTAGGGACAACTTAACGATATTATCCTTGTCCTTTTGATTTATAATTGAAAGGAAATGGCGTGTTGCCATCATCTCTGTGTCTTGATCACTGATATTCACACTAATCTTGAAGACCATCTTCCGGTCTAGATTTAGGTACAATTTTTTCCAAAACACCACAACTTTCAAAGGTAGGGTTTTCATACCTTTCCATTGTGGGATCCGAACTCATTTTTTTGCTCAACAGCACCTTGCATCAAGACAGAGACCTGACAACCATATTTTTCACTTTTGAAATTTAAAATTAACTGTAAACAGCTTTGTACGTTGTACCAGTGTTGTTAAGGCATGTGTGCGTGTCGGACGTTGAGGCACCATTGAGCATTGTGGCTTAACCAACAGTGCTGTTGAGCAAAAATGGAAAATATCGGTTCACCTCAACACCTCTCATATGGTAAGTTTCAACCCATACATATGGTAAGTTTCAACCCATACATATATACATGGATGTCAACCTCACAAAAAATCAGTCAATTCTAACATTTTTAACCTTATGAAAAGTGGATTGAAAGTAAAAAACTTTTGGATCATCCATTTTCACTGTAAAATTTAGTTCCATATTTAATAGGGTTAGAAATTTTAACAAGGGTCGGGATTAGGGGACAACCATTTTCGCCTACCCACGTAGAAGATGAATCAATGGCTGATTTTGATCTCCTCACCATGTAGATCACCCCCAACAAAAAATCAGCCCATTCCGAAATTTGTAACCCCTTCAAACGTGGTTTTCAAGTTACACGGTAAAAATCAACAGTCTATAATTCTACAACTTCTAAATCTGTCTATGAATATCGGAATGATTTGAATATTTGTGAGGATGATCTCCTCACCGTAGGGATAATCCTCATAAAAAAAAATCAGCATTGATTCATCTTCTGTATGGCTACGCCAAATGGTTGTCCCCCAATGTGAACCCTTTTAACAATTACTGGTTTTTTTATGAGGATGATCTCCACACCACATCATCCTCGCAAAAAATCATCTCTTAACTCATCCGTATGTGAGCCCTACGTTCATTTGTCATTTATTAGTAAGAATAACACGAGTCCCAGCCCTCTATATGGACAAAATTATGTACGGTTGAGGCGGGAGGTGGCTGTGGATCTCTTGAATCCAATGGTTAAGGGCCTCAACCGGATATGTCTGGTTACCGTGTAGTAGCATTTTCCAAAAAATATATAAATTTGTTTGATTTAGTATTTAAAATTGAAGGCTGCTACTCAGAATGGAGCAGAGCAATACAAGGTAGCGGTATGAATATGTTGGCGTATGAGGGAGCTGCCTAGGTGGATCTTTTTAAGATGGACAGTCAGGAGCTGCCACGTCGGTGTCTCACATGGCAAGAAAACCTAACTTTAACTTGCTATGAAGTGACACCTTAAGCAGTCAATGCATGATTGGGTGTAGGCATCACACCGACAAGGGTACTATGTGACCAATTCAAAGGGTTTCTTATAAGATAATACCTTTTTTTTTAATTTTTTTCGTGGTGGCATTGCGGGTCATATAAAAACATGCCTAGTGCACGCTAAAAAGTCAAAAAGTAACTTAACTCGAGTTAACTCATCTTACCTGAGTTAGTTAATGGTGTCATTTTTTTTTGTGTGTGCGTGGCATGTTTTTATTCGACCTACAATGCCACAACCAAATGCAAGTGTGAAAAAATTTCTCCGAGCTAAACTATCTAGAATTTAGAATGGTCGCGTTAGCCCTCCACATCATGGTTCGATGTCTCGGCCAATCTCGTTCTCGATTGAGCGATCTGGATCGGAATCGTAGCCCACCGTGGATCGTCTTGCCCCGAGATCACTGTTTCCCAAATTAAGAAGACTCTTTCTCCGGATCCGGATATCCCAGCCTCAATCCCAAGAGATTTTGCTCTAACATAGGGTTTGTTGCACCACATAAACATGAAAAAACTAATTTCAAGAAACTTGCTTTTGCGAAAAGCAAATCATATTTCTGGTTTGAACCATGGTTCAAAGTCTGGACCGATCCCATTCTGGGTCAGGATTAAAGCCCACCAATCCGATCCAAACCAGACTCTGTCTTGCCCCGAGAGCGCTGCTTTACAAAGGAGTCCCACTTTGTCTTGGGCAAGATGGGCCGATCCCGTTCTAGATCGGACCGATCCAGCCTCCGATCCCGAGATTTTCAACCATCGTTTGGACTCGTATTTCTATTTAAAATGATAGTATTGGCTGTTTTTCATGCCACGCATCTAGGCGTGTGCACCACTCACAAGGTGGCACATAGTACGCTTCGGGTGCACCTTATACATTGATCAACAAAAAGTCACTTTTAATTTCTGCACGAAACTACGGTTCGCATCCAAACATGCCCTTATTTTTTAATCATAATGATAACACAGAGGCTAACTTTTTTTCCCAACATCCAAAAATGTAATTGAATGGAGATTCTTGACAGTTTGATCTAGTTCACATGAGCTTGCAAATAAGTTAGGTTAGATGGTTCGATCAAAGATATTTGTAGTTCATGAGCTTCCGTTGTAGGTGGTTAAGTGGTTTGTTTGTTAATTGTAGGGAGAGAGGTGGGTTCATCATTGGGACCTTAAACTTTTTTCTTTTAAGAAAAGTATCTAAAATGTACATTCAAAGGGGACTACTCATAATCTCAGAGTTCTTCAATCCTATGTATGTGTAGAAAACCTTAAAATAGAATTCCAGGATTTGTGATTTTTAAGAATTTGAATTCAGAGAATTGAAATTTCTTGTGTTTGGTTGCACCGTGAAAATTACTTAGAATTTCCAATAAATTCTAATTTTAGCTGTTTTGACATCTAACAGAATTGAAATTTCTATCCATCTACAAACGGTTATAAATTTGAAATCCGTTGACGATAGACCACAATGAGCCACGTGGCACATTAGCAGGGACCACGGACCATGTGGATGTTTGTCCCATCCGTAGGTGGACCTATGTGCTAAAAAGCAGGTTGATTAAAAATTTCTAACCTTTGGATTTAAGTACCCCAAATAATGTTAGATATCACATAGTTAAGAATCAACAAAAAAGAAACACCAATCCAATAGTTTCAACTAACTAATCTTGCTGATTTTTTATTTATAGGTCCACTTAGGGATGAGTGTGAGAGTTGGAGTACGTAAAAATTCTTTTGAATTTCACCACTAGGAAATAGAATTCTAGGAATTAGAAGTTTCTTCTTCCCCCCTAAAACTTCTAATTCTAGGAAAATCACGAAATTGGAAATATAATTCTTGAAATTCGGTCCTCCCAAACGCATAGATTTGTGATTCCAAGAATCACAAATCCAAATCCATTTGAGTAATCAAGGTTTTATATAGAATTAGATACAGCCTAAGATCGAAACTAATCTACCAGTTCTAATCTAAGATATTATCATAACCTCAATATCCCATCACGTGACAAGTTTCAACCCAATAGAGCTTTGCCACAACATGTTTCTCTTGCTTTAAAATTATTTGATTTTCTTTTAATAATTCAATGGCTGTAACCATGGTTTTAAATACGGCTGTTTAAACGGTTTTAATGGCCGTTTAAACAGTAAGACCCCAAGCCCATTTCCCGTTAAAACCATTTAAACACGTTTTGTCTCTTTGAATTTAATGACCAATTTTTTTTTGTTTTAATGTCTGTTAAAATCGTTTTAACAGCTGTTAAATTCTGAAAAATTTTGTGAAAAAAAGGCCATTAAATCCGTTAAATTCCTTTTTCTTAATTTTTAAATTTCGAAATTTGAATTTCAGTGCAACTTTTTCCGTTTTTTTTGCTAAATTCCATTTTTTCCCGACCATTTCAATCCATTTTAACGGTAACACCCTGAATCCATTAAACCTTTAATACGGCATCCTTTAAACCTTGGCTGTAACTAGCAGGGTGTAAGTAGAGAGCTATCTATCACATGGAGGGTTTGAATTGGCTATGTTAGCACTCCATTTGACAAGAAAAAAAGATGGTGCTATATAGTAGAATGCTAGAGTGTAGCTCTAGAAAACATTTGGTTGAGATTTGGGCAGAAAAAAATAATAAACTAAAGCCTTGTATGGTGATCAACAAAAAGTTTCATGGAAAAGGGATTTGTATATCGGATAGTGTTGATCAAGAAAAAGTTTTATCACAATTATATGTAATAATCATTTCTAGAAAATTTATTGAGGGCAACCATACAAAGCCCAAGAAAAGGTGGGAGGTAGAAAAATAAAATAAAATAGGAAAATGTTATCCCACATGTAACCGGACAAAAATGTATACGGTCAAGGTCATTAACCATTGGATTCAAGAGATCTACTATACGCGAGCCTTGGATTGTGGATCAATCCAACAGTCAATATCCTCAACCACACATATTTTTGTCCAGTTATCCCTATGGTAGCACGGCTCTTAAAATAAGCGAGGGGATGAGTGTCCACTTGAAAAAAGGTTGTCTACCAACCACTCATTACAATGAAAGGATTCCTTTTGTCTTTGGGACTGCTTACCATTTTGTTTTCTTTCCTTCGGTCAGAATCCAATCCAAGTACCCTCTGAAAGTTCAAATAAAAAAAAAAAAAAATACAAAAAAAAGGCGTTCCCCACTTTCCTTAACCGTCTTATAAAGTTATACCCCACCATCCCCAACCACAAATTTTCTAGGCATACACGTGGCACATATCAAGGGCATGAGACCCCACCTCTTGATGACTAGATGATTGGATTGAATGATCCTAATCATCCGAGGTACTTCGATTTAGATCGGATGGTTAAGTCATGCACTGCAATTGGGAAAAATTTTATATGCAAAGGACTCTCGTGGCCCTACATAGATCATTTTTTGGACCCACTGACCGCATTGATTTTCAGCCCACCTATTGGTGAATAAAACACAAAAAAAATCAGCTCAAATAATTATTTACATCCATTGGATTTACTATCCAAAAAACATGCTTGAATCCAACGGCTAGAATCAATTCTAAACGTACTAAAATCAAAGGTTTAAAAGGGGTCGTTATAATGGTATAATAGACTGGGGGCGTTACCATTTTTTCCGTTATAACGAATTGTAACCTACAGAAATAACGGAAAAATGGTGCTAAAATTCAAATTTTCAACTTTCAAGTTTGAATTTTCAAAAACGAAAAAAATAGAAATTAACGGACATAATAATGAAAATAATGGCTGTTATTTTTTTAACGTTTTAACGGTCTATAACGTAATGGGGGAGGTCTGAATCCGTTATAACTGCTGTTATTTTTGTTATAATTGCCGTTTTTTGAACCATGCTAAAATCTATGGTTAGAGATAACAAATCACTCACTGACCGCATTGATTTTCAGCCCACCAATTGGTGATTAAAACACAAAAAACAGCTCAAATAATTATTTATATCCGTTGGATTTACTATCCAAAAAATATGCTTGAATCCAACGGCTAGAATCAATTCTAAATGTACTAAAATCTATGGTTAGAGATAACCAATCAGGTTTGGATTGGGCTAAACATCTATGCGGTTAGTGGGCCCAAAGAAAGTGCTATATAGGGCCACGGAGAGTCCTCTGCATCGACTGCATCCAAAGCCATCTGCATCATTTTTTTGTTTACTCCAATTGGTTTTAAGCAAAGTGATCTCCCATGTCCGACCCATCGGGACAATGAATCCCAACCCTTGGATGCATGCAAGAGAGGTCGCCTTCGCGTCCACATAACATGTTTTAATCTCGACAGTAAAAACTGGTCCATGCCAAATGTAAGTTGTGTGTCACACGTGAAACTCCGTCGTTTTTGTGCAATCAAACATCCCTTGTTGTTTCTAAAGAGTAGGCCCACCCAAATTTGTCATCTATTTCGCAATCAATGACGGCGTAGGATATACGCTCTTATTATTTTATTTATTTGTTTGATGATAAAAGAACATCGTGCCCAAAAATTACACATTTAATAGAGCGTGTTGGTACAAGTTCAAGGTTGAGAAAGGCCGAAAATGACGTGGATTAGGTGATAAGAATCGTGCCCAAACATCGACAAAGACAACTCAAAAGATAAAGTTGAAACGCAAAATAGAATTTATGTTGCCAACCCCAACTAGTTGGAAACTTGGAATAAGGGTGTAGATGATGGTGTGATGAAGATGAAATACATTTAACACTCGTGTGCACAAAGGTGTGTGCACACACCTTTCCTCGACCTAATTATGCTTTTAGCTAGTATTAGGGGGACACCACGTGCACCTTACACTTAGCACACTCTTAGGCCCTGTTTGGTTTGCAACACTTGGGTGCATTTTGCACTGTAGTGCAAATATAGCGATTTGCGTTGTAATCACTTACAATGCAAGTCACTTACAACTGTTTGGTCCACGCCCTGTAAATAGATGCAAACGAAGTTTAGCCGATTGGTTGGTAGTGCATTGCAAATGAATAGAATGGATTATTTTATTTCTTGATTTTATAAAAAATGCACAATAAATTTATTATTGTTATCATATTATGTTTTTTATTATTATTTTTCGGAGGGGAAAGCTTTGGGTTAGGCGGCCCCGACCAACTATATTAAAAAACTAGAAAACTAAAATAAAAAATAAAAAATAAAAAATAAAAAATAAAAAATAAAAAATAAAAATAGAAAGATAAAAATTAAAAAAAATCACAGTTTTTATTATTATTAATATTTTTTGGAAGAAAAAATGTTGAGCTAATACAATGCACCCACTTGCATAATTTTTTGGGCTGCACTTGCTTGCATCAATTTTGTTAAGGAGTTTGCAAGGGCTTGGGAATCCACTTGCACGCGGCAGTTCATTTGCATGCCTCCAACCAATCACTTGCAATCCCAAATTTGTGGCAAGCGAGTGCATTGCACTCAATTTGCTGTGAACCAAGCAGGGGCCTTAGATACCACTGACCGTATGGATGTTTGGTCCATCCCTAGGTGGACCTACATACCAAATAATCAGCTTGATTAATGATTTCTAAGCATTTGATGGGAGTCATTTTCATGGATTGATTTTTAACCATGGGATTCGAGCATTATTTTGTCTATGCATGACATTTCACGCACGCTCTTGTCACCACCACACATCACCTTCTACTTGAAATCTCCAACCGTATGTTTGACCCTACATACCAACGGTTGGTGGTCTCTAAGAGTTTGTCACGTGACTCATACTGTAGTCTGTCGTAAATGATGGACTTCTGTCATCAAAGATTTATTCAAGACATAAGGGTTACAAATTGAAAAATTCTGGGCCATATCAATTCACCGTTAACTATAAGTCCACATTTGATATGGGTTAAAAGTTTTGGGTTGATTTTTTTTTTTTTTTTGAGGAATTTCTCTCTATATATAAATATATAGGATTTCTTAGTTGTTTATTATGTGAGATCTGTATAACATGAAGCAGCGGCACATGGCATTTCACGCACACTCTTGCCACCACACATCACCGTCTACTTGAAGCCCATCTGCTGGTGCACAGTATATTAAATGCAATTTCTCAGTACAGAATCAAATCTATATAACAAAACAGGGAAGTTGTCTCCCCACTTATACCCCCTCTTATCTGTTTCAACAAAGAAGGGCCAAGATCTTATCCTCCAAATGACAGTGGATCTCAGCCTCTCACACACGATTTTGGCTAATGCTTTGATGGAGAGTGCCGAGGGCACGGGCCACCCACTAGTTTCTTATAAATTAAAAGAGTCTAAGTACAGCGTCACTGCTCTATACCAAAGAAAGTTGTTCTTCAATAGTTTATTCAGAATAATGAGGTTGGTCCTACCCCTCCCTCTGTTTTTATGATATCTTAAACTTTAGTGATCAAGTTTAATCATGATGTGGGACCCTTATCTTACAGTGTGTTGGAAAATCCGACGTACGACTCACATACATTGAAATATAAATCGATATAAGCAATTATTTTAATTTGGTTTCTAGGTGCACAGAGTATCTCATTCCACCTAAGGGTTACCAAATATTATTGGGACAGTGGGCCACATGGCAATATTTTAAGAGATCCACAGGGTAGGATAGGCACCTCAGGTATCATCCTCCTTTGATCGAGCCTCAACCGTGGCTTTGCGTTGTGTTTAGTTGGCCTTCCTTAGTTTTGATGGATTAGGTTCTTGTGGGGTGGGTGATGTGCTGTCTTGGACTCCTTTTGTCTTATGTTTGTTTTTTTGTTCCCATTGGCTTGGTAGTAGGCCTTCTCAGCCTCCAACTTCTTCAATAAACATCCTCATGAGGACCCATGTAGAAGATTTCCAAGACCAAAATCAGCCTAATTGGTTGATCTGATCCATCAAATTAATTGAAATTTTTAGGAGTACTTTTGAGAAAGCAGTCCAATTTTCGATTTGATAAAGATGTCCCATGGTTAAGCTGATCTTATTAAACAAATTTAAGAGGTGTCCTATATAGGGACCACTGATCGGACAGTCCTGAGAAAATATTTGTTGTCCACTCTCCCCTCCCAAAATGCCACGTGGAGCATCCTTAAGGGCCCTTTGACCTTTGGATGATGGACCTAAATCAGTTTTATTGATGATTTCTAATAGTTATATTTTATTATCCACAAAAAAAAATTTCAAAGGACCAGAATATATAGCCTTTCTGATGTGGGCCTAGATGGTTTTTTTTTTTCTCTCTCTCTTGGTTTGAATCTAACAGGTTGGCTTACAAAAAAAAAAACACCAATAGAAGTCACCAATTACACTGAATTTTGATTTTGTAGATCTATCACGAGGTAGACCAAACGGTCCAAACATCTATAAGATCAGTGGGCCCTAAAGAGTGCTCTATGGGGCATTTTGGGAGGGGCCCTTCAAAATGAGGTTATTAAGAATAATGAGGTTGGTCGTCCCACCCATCCCCCTTTTTTTTTTTTAATGATATCTTAAACTTTAGTTATCAGATTTAATCATGATGTGGGACCCTTATCATATAGTGCTTGTTGGAAAATCAGATGACTTACATACATTGAAATGTAAATTGATACAAGCAATTAGTTTAATTTGGTTTCTAGGCGCATAGAGTATCTCATTGCACCTAAGGTTTGCCAAATATCATTGGGACAGTGGGCCACATGGCAATATTTTAAGAGATCCACAAGGTAGGAGTAGGATAGGTATTAGTGAGCAACATCTCAGGCTTCATGCATCCTCTTTCGACAGGGGACGCATGGGATAATCCTTGTACCTTTCATGATAATATGGGTCATAGACGACGTAAAATAGGATGTCTTTACTTGTATACACTCATTATCATGAATGTGTGGTACAGGGTAGGATTCCTCCATTTGCGGTGGGAATTATCCCGATCGAGTATAGTCCGGTCCAGAGATCCAGCTTCAACCGTGGCTTTGCGTTGTGTTTAGTTGGCCTTCCTTAGTTTTGAGGGATTAGGTTCTTGTGGGGTTGTGGGGGTGGGTGGTGTGTTGTCTTGGAGTCCCTTTGTCTTGTCTTGTGTTTGTTTTTTTGTTGTTTTTGTTCCTGTTGGCTTGGTAGTAGGCCTTCTCATCCTCCAACTTCTTCAATAAAATTTCTCAACTTGTAAAAAAAAAATAAGAAACATCCTCGGGACCCATGTAGAAGATTTCCTAGACCAAAATCAGCATAATTGGATCGGATGATCTAATCCATCAAATTAATTGAAATTTTCAGGAGATTGAGAAAGCAATCCAATTTTCGATTTGATAAAAATGTCCCATGGTTAAGTTGATCTGATTAAACAAATTTAAGAGGTGTCCTATGTAGGGACCACTGATCGGACAGCTCGGATTGACACTTATATACATGAGAAAATATTTGTTTCCCATCCCAAAATGCCACGTGGAGAATCCTTAAGGGCCCACTGACCTTTGGGATGTTTGTTCCACCTCTTGGTGGACCTAAATCAGCCTTACAGATTATTTCTAACAATTATATTTCAATATACACCATTTGTTTGGACATAGACTAGGTAGAAATTATGAGCATTGGTGGAAACAATTTTAATGTGTGGGCCACATGTAAACTTTGATGCATGGCCATTCATGGACTGCCACATGTACAAAAGTTGATGGTTACTTGATCCCTAATTTTTATTTTTTATTTTTCCTTTGGCAGATGGGGCCTGCCTAATGTTTCTTTTTCTTTTTTAACTAGTGGGTTACAACTCAAAGACATTATATAGCTAGGTATATGTAAATAGATATACTGTTCTTGCAATCCAGTGGGAAGTTAATAATGATATATAATGATGTCATGCAACTTTTATTGACATCATTAATCTCATATCTAATGTCATGCATTCAGGAGCTACTAAATAAACTTATTATCACAGCTAGGACATCATTGCTCCATGTAAAATAGGAGATAGACCTGTACCCAAAGGCGTGAGCTCCAGTGATTTTTATCAAGGTTTAAAGGAGGCCGTTTTAACGGTTAAACGGACTGGGGGCGTTACCTTTTCAATGGCCGTTAAAACGGATTGAAACGGCCAAGGGCAAAAAGGGAATTTAACGGAATTAAACGGATTTTAATGAAAAAATGGAGCTGAAATTCAAATTTTGAAATTTTTAAAAAAAATAGAGTTTAACGAAAATTTAACGGATTTTAACGGCTGTTAAAGTAAAAAATGGCCATTAAATTCAAAAACGTTAAAATGTGTTTAAACGATTTTAACGGAAACGGGCTTGGGGCATTACCGTGTAAAAGGCCATTTTTAAAACCATGATTTTTATCATGGTTTAAAAAACGGCTGTTATAATGGATTTGGAATCAGATTCTCCATGGTTTCTTGCCACACTATTTTAATAACTCTCGACCACGTGGCGTATTTCCACTTGTTTTACCTACAATAAACCCCGACCATAGGATGTAGTTGTTGGGATTGGGCGGACGAGATTGATTTTACGTCCAATTAAATTATCGTCTTCCCCCCTTGATCTCCATGCAACCCAAACGAAAACTCAATTGAATAGCTCGCTGCATTGAAGGAAGAAAAGGCTTTGCAAGGAAGCCCGCTCCAAAGAAGGAAGGAAAGGCGTTGCGAGTGAAGATCTCATTTCCTTGTCCTGTATATCCCTATCAGGTAAGTAACATCACTTTTTATTGATAAATCTGTGAGTTTTTAACTTCTCTAAATCTTTGAGTTTTTAACTTCTCTAAATCTGTGAGTTTTTAAGTTCCACGAACTGTAAATCTTTGAGTTTTGAATGTCTCTAAATCTGTTAGTTTTTAACTTCTTGAACTCTTGAAAATGTCTATCCATATATTTGTAGTTTTCATGGTCGAAAGAACTATTCTATATATTAGTTTTGAACTTCTGTAAATCTACGAGTTTTAAACTTAAATCTAAATCTATGAGTTTTAAACTTAAATCTACGAGTTTTGAACTTTCTGTGAACTTGTTTAAATCTTGTGTGTTTTGAACTTCTATTTAAATTTGTGTGTTTTGAACTGCATCTGCCTCTTATTTTGCTAAGTTGCAATTTCAGCACGATAAATGTGTGTATAGATATTTTAGTACATTACAATAGAAAGTTCATGGCAATTGGAGATGGTAAATATATATAGTAAGAGAGATAATAGGGGAGTAAAGCGGACTAAAATATACAATGTTGATTGTGACCGTATGTGTAATCTCGACTTAGTGACATTGCAGAGGGAACAAAGTGTCCAAATGGAGCTGCCCTTACGATTTATTATATAGATGGATATGGGATCATAACATGCATTGAAAGTGATAGAGATATGATGCAAATGTTTGAGTAGTTTGAGAATTGTTTGGGGTTTGGAGAAATATTTGTCAATTGGGAAGTATGTCATCCATTAGCCTCATCATTATCATCTGCAGCTCAGACTTCAATACCTCGACCCACATCTTCTAGGCCACCACAGTGTAGTAGAGGTCGAGGACGTAGACAACAGATGTATGAAGTAGAGATGGATGATCTGTCACAGTCTCCGGAGCCTGCAAATGATTATAATACTCCTATCGACATAGATCCATGTGACGATTACTATAGTTATGAATTAAGCCAGTCGAGTTCAGGTGTTGAGGGAGTACATATGATGGTTGGAGTGATGATGATGGTGGGGCCTCATTTGTTAATGAGGTCGATGATTTGTATCACGATAGAGAGCAGTCCAGGAAGGAGGCCAATGTTCAGTCTGTGAAGAAAAGCAAGAGTCCCCCAATGTCGATGTGTATAGGAAGCACTTGAGATTGTTTGCTATACAACATCACTTCCAATATATCATGATCAAGAATGAGAAAGAACGAGTCACAGCAATATGCAAGGACCCAGAATGTGAGTGGAGATGTCATGCATGCATTAGTCACTAATGACAGACTTACCTTTCGTGTTAGGTCAATTAAAGGGTCCCACACTTGCAGAGGCACCCTTAGTCAAAGGCATTGCAATTCTACATCTAGTTTTGTTGCTAATCTTATAGAGCCGACATTGAGGGCACATTTGAAATCATACAGGTGATAATAGGATTTTTCCGCGTCGTTGGTTACGGAAACCCTAACTTCAACACATTTTTAATTTATCCGAGACATTTAACCTGTAAAATGAGCAGTTTTGCATAGTGGCTCGTGTCGGATGTCGATCCGCACTCGGGTTTAGTTAGCGTGACAAAGAACATAAAATGATGGATTTTTGCCAGAAAAATGCCAGAAATTCATAGAGGGATGAGAGTGGTGGATTTCTGATTTGTTTAAAACATGATTTTGGGGATTTTTAGAGAGAGAAAATGCTTCCATTAACTAAAAAGTAATTATCAAACTTCTTTTATTAATTGATCAAAAGTATTACAAACTTGAATTAAACATTAAAAACTAACTAGAAAACAAATCTTACTCAAGCTACAAAGCATATAAAAGGAAACTAGAGAGAGAAACTGAGAATTTTAGAGAGAGAAAAATAGAAGGAGATTCCTAGAGAGGGATAGAAAAAGAAAGAGGAAACTCACCATTAACACTTACCATTCAGCCTTGAGAGTGAGGATCGGCTAAGATCATTGTGCTCCAATGTGATGCACGTTTAGGTGCACCATGAGGGAACATCACTTTGATGGAGATCGGCCATTATTTGGCTAGGCGCTTGGAGAAGAGATACACGACCAAGGGGTCGATCAGTGGTAAGGAGAGGCTGGCCTGATGGTTCACAAGTGGCTGAACTTTAGTGGAGAGAACAACAAGAGGTGTGGATAGGTGTTGCTGGTAGTGGACGTCTTTGAAGACGTTCAGGCGATGGAGAGGTGCTGCACCTCGTGGTGGTTCCCGTTCCACCAGTAGAGTTGAAGGCCATCTACTTGCAGGTCTGTGGAAGCACAAGTTGTTGCTCCTAGTTGTAGCAGCAACTGAGATGCAGAAACGGTGGAGCTAACGACCTCAGAAACCAGCCAAAAATTTGAGGTCTTTCCGGTGAGAAAGCAAGAATAACAACGATTGGAGGGGAGGAGCAATCTGTTGCTGCGGCATTGAGGGTTGCACGTGCATAGATCTGAGGAGATCGTGGTTCTGTCCGATGGAGGGAGAAGGTAAGATCGCCTGAAACTGAGGATGGTGGCAGATCCGGCGAGCTTCTCGCCGGAAACAATGAGAAGAAGAAGAAGAAGGGGTTGCTGTGCACTGATCTATTGTTCCTTGGAGAGGCAGCAACGGTGAACCAGGGATGAAATCGTGGGATGTTGGGGATCAAAGACGTGCTGGTCTGCACATCTTGGAGAGGAGGCTCACGAACGGCCGGAGTTGCAGGCGCAACTCCGGTGAGGGCGGTGGTAAGAAAGGAAAACAAGAAAAGCAAGAAGAAGAAGACAGAGGAGAGAAGGAGAAAAAGAAGAAGAAGAAGAAGAAGAAGAAGAAGAAGAAGAAGAAGAAGAAGAGGAGGAGGAAGAAGATTTACCAGACGGCCGGAGTTGCCTGCAACTCCGGCGAGAGAAAAGATGAAGAAGATGAAGAAGAGGAGGAAGAGAAGGAAGAAAAAGAAGGAGGAGAAAGCGCCGAAAACGTCGGGGGAGTTTTGGGGGAAGGAGAGGAGGAGATTGGAGGGGGATTAGGGTTCGAACGAACCCTTCTCCTTCCTCTTATAAAGCTCCCTATTTCCATTAATGGAAATAGGGTATTTTTTAAATAAAAAAAATATTTTTAATTTTTTTTTTTTTTTTTTTTTTTTTTAAGTAAAATGCTACTTTTCTATGGGGAATCTCCCCAATTAGTGGACCCCCCATTTAATTAAAATTATTTTTGAAATTCGCGGGGTCCACTAACTGGTCGGACAGCGGGTCGATGCTGATGGGCCCGGCTACTGGCCCACATGGACTGATGATGTCCATCGTCTCACAAGATGATGTGACAGGCATTCTGAAGGCGATCGGATGGATGGTGACTTGATTGGGACCCAGATTGGTAGATCGACGGATCTAGAGAGATCCAACGGTCCGATTGAAGATCCAACGGTCCGATGGAAGATCCAACGGTCAGAAAGCTAAGGGAGATGAGATAGAGCCGAAGGGTAGGAGTTCTGGGGTTAAGTCAGTAGATTCGAGGATCGAGAGATGAAGAGAGAGAGAGAATAAGAAGAAATGAGAGAAAAAGTATCAAAAAAAATGGAAAAAAGCACTGGCGGAGGGTCTGGAACCCTGGTCTTCACTGTGACCATTCTCACGCTTCTCCAGTAGAGTCGACTATCATTCTTTGCTGACTCATGTGGCTTTAAACGCTTTGGTCCGTCTCTTGGTCATTGGCTCTCCTACTCTCTTCGTTCTTTGGGCCGGCTTTTTGGTCCTCTTATTCAGCCCATATTTGGCCCATATCTTCTAGTCATAGCATGTGGGCTTTTTAAGCTTTGATAATGGGCTTTCATGATCGATTTGGGCCCACAAGTCTTGAGAATCGTCCCATCGGGGTTTCCTGCGACAGAAGAAGCGCGTAATGAGACTTTATCAGAACGGCTTAATATCTAGACTTCCGAAAATGTGTTTAATGCATGCAAATATACCATTTCGTCCAGAAAAGTGTGTTCTACGCGACAGAAGAGACTCTTACGTAGAAAAGTAGGTAAATAGAGTATTTTACGTAGGAGAATGCAATAACGCTAAAAGGATAATTGCTTAAAATAAGCACTTTTGAGCGAATATCAACAGGCCAAAAGATGTTCAGGCAGAATGTGGGAAAAATTCTAGCTATTGGATTCAACTATTTTTTGGGTACTAAATCCAATGGCTAGAAATCATCAAACAAGCTGATTTTTGGTATGAATATCTATCAAGGGGTGGGCTAAACATCCTTACAGTCAGTGGGCCAAGAGGGCAGAGGTGAGTAATAAAAATCACTAAAGCTCATTTCTTTGGCGTGAGGTCTACCTTGTTACCACTGCAAGAAAAATAGGATATAGCGACGATATTGTGAAGATGATTGGGACAAACTGAAAGAATAACATCACGGCATCAATGAGATGGATTTGTTGAGATACTGTTTCTCTTCTGCGTATATGGTGGCACTAATAAGAGGTATATTCACTTCTCTTTTCTATGTTGACAGATCAAGCATGTTGTTGTAATGAGTCTAATTAATTTACAAAAATCTGGATATATAAAAAAATATCACATCATTTTCTCAAATGTTCAACAACAATAAAACCTTTCTTTCATCATTCATCATTCACGTTGCCTTATCCCAACTATTTGGGGTCAGCAACACGAATCCTATTTTACCATTCAGTTTATTTCATCTGTCAAATTATTAGAAATCTGGCCGGCCCAGAAGTTGGAATTTTTATGTTCTAACAGAAAATTAACGAAACAGACAACATCCATGAAGTTTTTTTTCCTTTATTTTGATCGGTGACAACAAAATTTTTATTAAATGAAAAATGAGAAAACAAATACAAGCAGAAGAAGAGCAAAGATGAAAAGAAAGAAAGAAAAAAAATAAGGCCAACTACAGTGGCTAAGTTACATCATAGTACATAGATGTCCTATAAGCATTCTTCCTTGTTTTGATGTGCATCTAGTAATCATTCATTATTACTTATCTCAATATTTTTTAGTGGGTTGTAGGTTTAGAAATTTCAAGGTTTGGTTGGGAATCTGTAGTGGGTTGTAAGTTTAAAAATTTCAAGGTTTTGATTTAGGTCCTTTTTGGAACCTCGACGCCCAAGTCGGGCAAACGAGGTCATTATCATCTGAAATCTCTTCCAACACTTCTAATATTTTGAAACAAATGTATTGGAATAAATGGGGCAAAAAATAGAGCTTTTGTTGGAAATCTGTAGTGGGTTATAGGTTTAAGAATGTTAAGGTTTTGACTTAGGTCATTTTTGGAACCTCAATGCCCAAATCGGGCAAACGAAGTCTTTATCACTCGAAACCTCTTCTAATATGTCTAATATATTGAAACAAACTTGTTGAAAAAGATGGGGTAAAAACAAAGCTTTAGTTGGAAATCTGTAGTGTGTTGTAGGTTTAAAAATTTTAAGGTTTTGTCTTAAGTCGATTTTGGAACCTCGATGCCAAAATTGGGCAAACGAGGTCCTTATCACCCAAAACCTCTTCTAAGAAGTCTAATATGTTGAAACAAACTTATTGGAAGAGACAGGATAAAAAACAGAGCTTTGGTTGGGAATCTGTAGTGGATTATAGGTTTAGAAATTTTAAGATTTTGTCTAAAGTCAATTTTGGAACCTCGTCGTCCAAATCGGGCAAACGAGGTCTTTATCACCCGAAACCTCTTCTAACACGTCTAATATGTTGATACAAACATGTTGGAAGAGACATGACAAAAAACAGAGCTTTGGTTGAGAATATGTAGTTGGTTATAGGTTTAAGTTTGTAAATAAACAATTTTTATTTCTCATTTTTTTAAACCGAGTCTTAAAATTTCATATTCTAATTATTTTACTATTTATTTTGTAGGGACTAGATGCTGATTGGGCTGACGGGATGTTGATTGGTCTGGCCGATTGATCTGATATATGTCTTCTTCTCCTACTAGTGTTTTTTAGTCATTTTAAACTATTATGTGGAGTTTGGAACAATGAATATTGTAATCTCCTTTTAGATATCGGATATATGTTTTCATGGAAATGAAGCAGGTATTACAGGTTATAGTTGTTGAATAACTTATGTTTTCATACAAATGAAGCAGGATATATATACATGTTACATGTATAAATAAATATATATATATATATATATATATATATATATATATATATATATATATATATATAAAACTAAAAAGTTTGAAAACTTTTACCGACGGTCGCCTATCGTCGCTATATAACTCTTCTAGTGACGGCTCGAGTAGAAGTCGTCGCTATTAGAACCATATAATGACGGATAATGTATTATACCGATGGCCGAAAATGTCTCTACAATATGATATAACGACGGCCAATACCAAACGTCACCAATAGACATATATACCGACGGTCTTTGGCCGTCGGTAAATGGTTTATGTGCTATAAATAAGCTTAAATAACATTTACCGACGGTTGTGACCATTGATATTCGCTCAAAAGTGCTTATTTTAAGCAATTATCTTTTTAGCGTTATCACACTCTCCTACGTAAAACTGCTCTATTTATCTACTTTTCTACGTAAGAGTCTCTTCTATTGCGTAGAACACACTTTTCTAGACGAAATTGTATATTTACATGCATTAAACACATTTTCAGAAGTCTAGATATAAAGTCATTCTGATTAAGTCTCATTACGCACTTTTTCTATTGTAGGAAACCCCGATTGGATGATTCTCGAGACTTGCGGGTCAAAATCGATCATGAAAGCCCATTATCAAAGCTTCAAGAACTCACAGGCTATGACTAGATCTATGGGCCGAATAAGAGGACCAAAGAGCCAGCCCAAAGAACGAAGAGAGTAGGAGAGCCAATGACCAAGAGACGGACCAAAGCGTTTAAAGCCACATGAATCAACAAGGAATGATGGTCTACTCTACTGGAGAAGCGTGAGGATGGTCACAGTGAAGACCAGGGTTCCAGACCCTTTGCCAATACTTTTATCTCCATTTTTTGATATTTTCTCTCTCCTCCCCCTAATTTTCTCTCTCATCTCTCCTTATTCTCTCTCTCTTCATCTCTCGGTCCTCGGATCTACTAACCTAACCCCAGAACTCCTGCCCGTTGGCTCTAGCCCATCTCCCTAAGCTATCGGACCGTTGGATCTTTCATCGGACCGTTGGATCGTCCATCAGACCGTCGGATCGCTTTAAATCCGTCAGCCTGCCAATCTAGATTCTGATCCAGTCATCTTCAACCTGATTATCAGCAAATCACCCATCATATCATCTTATAAGACGATAGACTTCATCAGTCCTTTAGGACCAGCAGCCGGGCCCATCATCATCGACCTGCGGCCCGGCCATTTAGTGGACCCCACGATTTTAACATGCTTTAAATTAATTTTTAAAAATAAAAAAATGGGGGGGGGGGGGGGTCCACTAAATGTGGAATCCCCTAAAGAAAGAAAAGAAGTTTTCTTTTGAAAAAAAAAATTATTTTTTTCAAAAAAATCCCTAATTTCCATTAATGGAAACTAGGGAGCTTTAAAGGGGAAGGAGAGAGGCTCGTTTTGAACCCTAATCCCCCTCCTATCTCTTCCTCTCCTTCCCCAAAACCCTTCCCCACGTTTTCCTCTCATTCTTTTCCTTCTTTTTCTTCTTTCTCTTCTTCCTCTTCTTCATTAGGCAGCAACTCCGGCCTCCTGTACGTCCACCTTCTCTCTTCTCCTCTCCTCCTCGTTGTTGTTGTTGTTGTTGTTATTCTTCTTCGCCTTCTTCTTTTTTGGCTCCATCTTGCTGCTGCCCACACCGTCCTGGTGTTGCAAACAGCAACACACCATCGTGGACTGCAAAGAACACTGCCCGCTTGAACCCCTTGCTTCGCCTGCCGCAGTTCACCACCACCATCACCGCCTGCTGCGTGGTGCCCTCTACTAGCACCTCCACAGAGCTTCCACGCACGAACCTGCCATCTCCCTCCAGTCCGTGCTGCAAAGAGCTCCGCCTGCACTTCCACACAGTGGTTGCTAACCATACCGACAAGCAACTCGTCCTCCCACTGCTCTTGTCCGCCTGTAACGCTACCGCCTCTTGCCACGATCTGCTCTGCCCGCACGCCACCACCACCAACACCACATGTTCTCTATCCTGCTGGTGTGCGTCCCCCTTCGGTCGGTAAGCTTCTCTTATTCCTCTTCTTCTTTCTCTTCTTTTCTCGGAGTTGCAGGTCTGCAACTTCGGCTAGCACTACACGAACCAGCTCCTCCTGCAGCTCCAATGCCCGTATCTCCTCCTTGCTGCCCTCTCTTGGGCCGTGACCAAGAGCAACAGGTATCGGCCTGCATCTCCTTGATCCTCCCTCTCTCCACCATCACCACGTTGTGCACCTCCAACATCACCTTTGTCCTCCACTTATAGGCACTCCGGGCACCCATCATGCATCTCTTATACCTCACCTTGGGCTAATCCTTTCTGGTAAGTGTTAATGGTGTTTCTCTCTCCCTCTCTCTCTCTAGCATGTCTCCACTATCTCTCTCTTCTTATTTTTTCTCTCTCACTAGTTTCTTTCTCTCTCTAGTTTTCTCGAAATTTCCTTTAGTTTTTGTTATTTATTTATTATATAAATTCCAAGCATTGTAGAATATTTCTTTTGATCATGAATGAAAAAGAGTTAATTGAGGATTATTTGCGTGTTATATCTTTTATCAATGTGTTAATTTTTGGTATTTTCTCTCTCTAAAAATCATAAAATCAATCATGTTTTAATCTCGTGATCATCATTCTCACCCTTCCATCCTTTTATTTTTAGCAATTTATGAGAAAAAGCCGTTATTTCATGTTCTTGAATTGCACGAACTAACCCCGAGTGCGGATCGACATCCGACACGAATCCTCATACAATATCTCATATTTTACAAGATTAAAGATTCGGATAATTACAAATATGTTGATTATAGGGTTTCCGTAGCCAACGACGTGGAAAAACCCTACTTTCAACCGTCGCTCTAAAGGCTTTATAGCGACGGTGTTAGTCCGACCGTCGGTAAAAGTTCCTATAACAACGGTCAAGGGTCGTTGGTAAAGGATACATACCGTCGGTACATGTGGCTTGCACTTTGGCGGGAAGACTTTATAGCGACGGTTGATTCGGGGGTGGCCGTCGCTAAATCCCTTTAGCGACGAATGTTCTACCAATGCCTAGCGACGATCAGTTTGGCCGTCGGTAAAAGATATAGCGACAAATATGTGACTTTTACTGACGGCCACCGACCGTTGCTAAAACCCTTTTTTGTTGTAGTGTACATCACCACTATAAAACATAATTTGAGAAAAACATACATTTCTTATTTGTCCCAAGTCTCATACTTGGCAAATTAATAATATAGGGACGGCAAGTAAGTTGCACATGAGTGAGCATCTTGTGAAGCCCATGTATGGGTGGCGTGCCCCAACCCAGATTTTGGCTTTAAAGTAGTATAGATTTAGCCTCTGTACCCTCTATAGTCCATCTTTCAACATCTTCACTTGTTGAACTCCTTCTACCTCATCTCCACAAAAAATAAGAATATTATTCTAGAAATGCTGCCTTGAGGGCTTCCAACAATAGATATCTTATGTTCTCGGGGGATATTGGTGCACCTTGCATTTCTTGATGAAAGTCCTACTTGTTTCTGAATTATTTTTTTTGGGGTACCTTTAGGCCCACTTTTAAGGGGGACGGGTCACCCGTTGACTTATTTCTTGGAGGTCTATTTATTAGAAGTGAGAACTATTACGTGAAACACATGTGAGTGATTGTAGGGGTGCACACCTTTGGACGAAGAGGCAAAATAAGAAAGTGTCGGGCTGATTTTGGCGACACACAAAGTTGGAAGCGGGAGGAGCGCGTGCTGGTGACTCTAGGGTTCCCAGGGTATGAGTGGTCTCTATCAGTCTGTGAGAATGATAATGCGGTGTGTGTCGTCTCTTCTGAACAACTACAGACATAATGGCATCCATTTCATACAGTAGAACTTGACTGAACTGTCATTCACTAACACCGTCATTCCAAACAGCCACAAACGTAACAGGGGGTTGATTGATTAATGTCGCTAATATTAATCTAGTCATGCTGAATGGGTCCCTCAGCCTGTCACACTGGGCGACTGGGGAATGTCCAAAATCCATCCAGCGGATTTAAAACATTGTTAAATGGAGTCGTCCTCTACTTGGGTGGTCTCAAAGGAGTATGATTCAATTAATTGATTGATTAGTCCATGATTATCTTTTAAGCGTCCTGCTTTAAACAATGGAGAGAAAATCTCCAGATATCAATAACATTAATAGGTTCATTAAGAAGGAGAAGATCCCCGGGTGTAATATCCTGAACTTTCGTTCTAGGATATTACAGTAAATTCATATAATAAATGAAAACCTAAAACTTTTTCAGACTCTTATTATTGTTTTTATTGTTTAATATCATGTATGAGTATGTGTATTTAATTTGGTTTCATTCTGACAACTTTGAAAAACCTGCTATTTTTGAAACTCACACTTTAGGGCTAAATTCTTGCTAAAAATAATGAACCATAATTTGCAGGGGACTTTTTCTTTCCCCAGCTAACATTCCAGAACTTTTATAAAAAATTATTTTGTGGGCCCAAGACTCGAAAAATATTCTTATTTTATCCTTATCAACTTACCTGTGAAATTTGGAAGCTTTTCTGAAACATAAAAACTCTAGTCAAAGATTTTGGAAGATTTTAACAAAAATAATATTTTTATAATTTTTGAACTTCCTACCATTCGCATATTTTTAAAAAATAATATTTAATTATATTTTATTTATTTAATAAGCGTGGGACCCGCAAATCACTTTTGGGTCATTCCAATGTCATTTGACACTTTTGTAGGGTTTTGAACGTTTTTATGATTTGTGTGTGTGACATGTGTCAATACCTTATTATATGAACTTTTAAATTATATAATATAATTTGATTGAATTAATTTATAATTATTTGTGTTATGATTGTTGGGTGGGGCCGTATGGCCAATCTAGATGTCTTTTGGGCTTAATAATATTCTTAAATGAAGCCTAATTGTTGTATATGGCCTTGGGCCCATTTCTATCACATTAGTAGTGTAAAATAAGAGTTTTTGAGGGTTGAAAAAGTCATCCCTTTGATAGTTACGAATTTCACTCAAATAGAAACCTTAATCATTCCCTAAACCTATTTATGAAAACCCTAAAGCTTTAGAAGCTTTCACAAACCCAACTCCATTGAAGAATAGAGAAAGCTCAATTAAACCTTCATCCGGGCACCAATCGCAATCGAGCAAGAATGGAGAATTGACGGGGACTCCGATTAGAAGAACATACCCCGAGGAGAGGACGATCCGACGACTTTCAAATTTGAAGAAACTTTTGATTTTCATTAAAGTTCAAGAAACCTTGAGGTAAGTGTGTTTGATCCATCCTATACTTGTTTTTTTTAAGATTTTGTTTCTCTTTCAATAGATAATGGTTGATACTCATTATAAATTAATTTCAACAATATTTACTTTATTCTTATTGGGTTGATCTTTATTTTGGGCCACTATGATGGGTTTGGCCATGGTCTATTTTGTACCTATAACGGATGATTATGTTCTTTATCATTTTTATTATATTTTTATAATTTAAATATTTTTATAATTATTTTTTCTAAATACTTCTATGAATCTATTTTTCAAAACCGTTTAGTTTGTATTTTTCTGATTTGTATTGATTAAGTTATGATTTTTCTAAGTTATTGGACTTTACCAAAAAACTCAGAATTTTAGATTTTACACGGTCCACTTCACCTAGAATTTTAATCTTTATTTTTAACCTAAATATTTTTCTAAATATTTTTTATAGATACCTCTATCAATCTAGTTTCTAGAACTTTTGAGTTTGTATTTTTCTAATTTGTATTGATTAAGTTATGATTTTTCTAATTTATTAGACTTAACAAAAAAACCCAGAATTTCAGATTTTACATGATCCACTTCACTTGGGATTTCGATCTATATTTTTTACTTAAATATTTTCTAATTTTATAGATACTTCTATCAATCTAGTTTTTAAAACATTTGAGTTTGTATTTTTCTGATTTGTATTGATTAAGTTATGATTTTTTTAGGTTGTTAGACTTTACCAAAAAAACCAGAATTATAGATTTTATACAATCCATTTTACTTGGGATTTCAATCTATATTTTTAACCTAAATATTTTTTTAATTATTTTTCATGGATATCTCTATAAATCTAGTTTCTAGAACCTTTGAGTTTGTATTTTTCTTATTTGTATTGATTAAGTTATGATTTTTCCAAGTTGTTGGACTTTACCAAAAAATCCAGAATTTTAGATTTTACACAGTCCACTTCACTTGAGATTTCGATCTATATTTTTAATCTAAATATTTTTTTAATTATTTTTCATAGATACCTCTATCAATCTAGTTTCTAGAACCTTTGAGTTTGTATTTTTCTGATTTGTATTGATTAAGTTATGATTTTTCAAACGTGCTGGACTTTTCTATAAAACACAGAATTTCAGATTTTACAGGGTCAACTTCACTTGAGATTTAGATCTATATTTTTAATCTAAATATTTTTCTAAACATTTTTCTTAGATACCTCTATCAATCTACTTTCTAAAACTTTTGAGTTTGTATTTTTCTGATTTATATTGATTAAGTTATGATTTTTTAAATGTGCGAGACTTTTTTATAAAACACAGAATTGCAGATTCTGTCCGGTCAACTTAATTAAGGGTTTCGACCTATATTTTGAATCTGAACATTTTTTTATTTAATTCTTCTAAAAACCTCTGTGAATCTAGTTTTTAAATCAATTAAGTTTATATTTTTCTAATTTATGTTTATTTAGTTATGATTTTTACAAGAAATTATATTTTTTGTGAACTACCTATTTCTTGGATTTTGGACGATTAATGGCTTTGGGAACTCTTAGTGGTTCGGTCATGACTTATTAACTATTAAGGGGTTAGCCCTTTTTGTTTGATTAAACCCTAGATGGTTGACCTATACTTGTATGCGTGGGGATCCCACCCATGTGTCTTGGATCTCTCATAGGGTTCGGCCAAGTGTCTTGGATCCCTCTTTAGGTTCGACCTTGTGTCATGGATCCCTCATAGAGTTCGGCCATGGCGTGTTGGATTCTCTTGCGATTTTTACTTATATTATTCATCGATGTTGATTGTGATATTTGGTCATGTCTTATTGACTAAACCCTAGATGGTTTGACCTATACTTGTATGCATTGGGATCCCACCCATGTGTCTTGGATCTCTCATAGGGTTCGGTTAAGTGTCTTGGATCCCTCTTTAGGGTTCGACCTTGTGTCATGGATCTCTCATAGGGTTCGGCCATGGTGTGTTGGATTGTCTCGTGATTTCTACTTATATTGTTCATCCGTGTTGATCGTGACCTTCGGTGATTGTTACATGTTATTCATGGTTAACTATAATTCGTTCCCATGTTATCACTTTTGATGATCATCTCTTCATTTTATATTCTTATTTAAATGTTAAATACATGTGTGCTTATGTTATGTAACCCTAGTACCATCTTGTTGTCATACCATGATCATCACGTCATTTCATATAAGGGGTGCATAAGGGAACGGGGTTGAAGTATATTATGTACGTTTATATCGGTTTTATCAATTAATCAGGGTACGGTACCCTAGGGTGAAAGGCCCCAGACGTTATTATATCCTGCAGATGGGTCAATGAGACTGCTCCCAGTGCGGGAAGGAGATGGAGACCCTATGTGGTTATGGGTACTAGTTGCATTGGCATCCCGTACTCACTTGCATTCACATCATATTCATGTCATCCTTATTATATGATTGAGATGCATACCTTGGTTAAAAACTTTTATAGTATGATATCATACCATGCACACTGTTTTATTACTGGGCCTTGGCTCACGGTGCTACACCGATACCATTTTTAGATTTTGAGGAGTCGGGTACGTGAGATGATTTTGAGATGAAAGATTCTAGTGCATTCGAGGAGATCGGCGAGGATTTGGGAGTCGATCCCACACTTTAGAAAGTTGTATTTGATTATTTTATAACATTATTTATTTATTTTCACGGGCATGTAAGTCTTTGATTGAGAGCATGTTCTCACTTTCATCTCTCCACATTTAGTTGATTGATTGAATTATTTGAATTATGAATTATTTGTTTCCTATATCTAGACTCTTTTTTTTTACTTAGTGGGTTTTCGAATGAACCTTAGTAGTCTAATTGACCTAATTAGACCACTAGGGGACATTCATGGATCACCTCTGGGTTCGGGTACGGGTCGATCCACAGAATTTTGGGTCGTATTTGGGTATCCGAATTCGGGGGGTGACACCGGGTCTCAATAACATTAATAGGTTCATTAAACGATGTGGCAGAAACATCTATGCGGTGAGACAACTCCATTACATTCTAAGTGCCGGATTCTTAACCGTTTTCCGACCCTAAACGGAATCCCTTGGACTCACAAAGGATAGGCTTGTTCTCTTGCTTCAGTCCATTCCCCTCAAGACGGGGAGTACATCACTCAAGTATTAATCGTGTAATAACTTGGCATAGAGTTCTTAGAAGAGGAACATCTATCCGGTATAGTTCATTATACCTTTTTACTAATGTTGCAAAGGATATCTGAACTTGAGATTTTGTATTTCTTTGATAAATCTCACTTACACTGAAGGAAAATAGTAAGTCAAATTCTAGATGAATTTCGACAGAGTATAGCCTTATTACAATGAAATAGGAGAAGATCCATTTTTCTGTCCCCAGAGTCCTCTATTTATAGAGTTCTGGGGAGGGGTTTGCACGTGTTGCAGACTCACCTTTATAAGGAAAAAATGATTAAAATAATGAAAAATTATAAATAATCTTTAAAAAATGATTGCATACGGTTGTAGGGTCCCTAGAGATACACAACTGTATGGCACTAACTCTGGTTGATTCTGCACGCTTTTCGAGGAAAATGGCATATGTGATTTTTCTCCTTTTTGACCATGGATCTTCCAGATCTGACTCTATACAGTTGTGTAGCTTCCCTTCCTACACAATCATATCCAATTAGTTTCTCTGATCTGTGGGTGGTTGGCTCAGAAATTGAGGCATGCCCTTTATGCAGAAATTCAGCCATGTTCTGCCAAATCTGAGGGCATACGGTTGTGTATCCATATGCCTTACACAACCGTATGTAATTACTTTCTAAAGGTATGGCTTGGTTCTGCTCAAAATTGTCCATCTTCAATTTCTTGAAATCTGTGCTAGTTGTGCCCTTTCTGACTGAATACGATTGTGTATTCTCATATCTTACACAACCGTATGGGTTCATTTTTCCAGTTAAATGTCCTCTTAAAGTCCTCTGCTCTGATTGGTGCAATACTATACAGTTTGATTTTGACTTTGACAGTTAGCTATCACGTCCCTTGGTCGTGATTTTCGCAACGATCCACATTTCACTATCAACAAAAAGTTTCAATCAATAGGGTAGTTTTGGAAGATTGGTTTGGAGAGGCAAATATGTACATTGTGACAACTCAAGGCACAATTCGATAATCAAAATTTTGAAGTTGTCTAGGTATAACCCTTGTTAGCAATTCGAAATTGGCAAAAATTCAATACGGCAAAAATTCAAGTTTTATTTGATTTTGGGTTTCAAAAATCCGGTCAAAAATTCATTAAACGCCAAATATGCCACATATTATTTATATATGTTTTATACGTCTCACTCTAAAAATCCAAAAACCAAAAATTTGATACATTTTAAAAGGGAGTCAATATATTTTATAATATAGTTACCAAAAGGGAGTCAATATACTACTTGAGTTGAGTCATCCAATAAGCACGTTTTGTTCTAATTGTTTTTTTTTTTATCTTTGGCTAAATAAAACATAGGGCCATGTGGGTTCAAGCAATTTTTGTTTTTTCTACTTTAAAGTACATCAGAGAAATAAGAGATAGTTAATGGAGTTTGAGTTGTATAAATAGGACTAGAAGAGAAGGGAGAAAATATACTTAACTTCACGGGGGGTCAATGGGTGATCAAAAATGCCCATGGCCTAGGTTAACAACCTCCATTGTACTTAGGAGGGGCGATCACTTAAGATCTACCCATGTGGTCGAGTGACTGAGGGACACAAAAATGATGCACCTTGCACATCATTTTTTTGGGCAGAAACTACGCACTTTTTTTTTTTGTAAACCAGATTGTTTATATTAAAACATAGCCAAACTATCCTCCCTGTTACAAAAAAGGAACTAGCCAGGGAGGAGGGGAAACCCAAATATAAATATTAGTCCAAAAAAAGAGCAAGAGAAGCTATGAAATCAGCAGTAACATTACATTCCCGATAACAAAAAACAAAGCACATGTCTGAGAGCCGAGTCGCAAGGGAATGGATATCAATAGCAAGGGCAGGTGTTTGCTAACTCAAACAAGGATTCTGAATAGCTAGCTGGTCCACCAAAAAAAGCGCATCAGATTCGACTAATGTCAAGGGAAAGGATATCAACAGCAAGGGCAGAAACTACGCACTTGGTGCGTCATTTTTTAGGCCAAACTTTTCTGAATTATTCAAATATGCGAACGAATAATTTCTTTTGAAAAAATATAATATTCGTGAATTAATTGCGAATTAAACGAATGATTGCTAAGTTTACGGGGGTTATACCACATGGGTAGTTAATAAGGGATTGTTTTGGAAATATGGAAGAAATTACATGGAAAGTAATTAAGTTGTTATTAAAGAACTGTTTTGAAAATATGAAAAAATGATATGGTACGTAATTGAGTGTTTAGGAAGGAGCAAATGTGTAAATTAATGGCATGAAATTGTAGTACGTTGATATTCGCTCAAAAGTGCTTATTTTAAGCAATTACCCTCTTAGCGTTGTCACATTTTTCTACGTAAAACTTCGATTTTTAGCAACAATTCTACGTAAGAGTTTCTATCATTGCGTAGAACACACTTTTTAGTTGAAAAATCAACTATTCGCATGAATCATACGCATTTTCGGAGGTCTACATGCAAAGCCGTCTTGCTTAAGCCTTATTACGTATTTTTTTCTTGCAGGAAACCCGAGTGGACAATTTTGATGGATTGCGGGCCCACAACTGACTATCAAAGTATAGGATCAAAGCTCAATAACCAACAGGCTGATGATAAGAAGATGTAGGCCAAGAGCGGGAAGAGCCAGAGAGTCAGAAAATCCTGAGAGAAGATCAAGAGAAGAGGAGAGCCAAGCACTCCGAGAAGAGATTAAGGATAATAAAGCCCAATCAACTAACACAAGAAGAAGACTTGACCAGTTGGTAAAGCTTGCAGAAGACCAAGTCAAAGACCAGGGTACAAGACCCTTTGCTAGCATTCTCTCTTTATTTTTTGTAATAATTTTTCTCTCCTCTCTCTAAAACCTCAGCTTCTCTCTGCTCTCAATATCAACCACCCGATCTTCTCTCCTTCCTCAGCCATTTTATCCTACGGTCTATCTTGGCCGACTCTTACCAATTGATGATCCATTTGATCATCACCATCTATCTCTACTGTCCGATCTCCATTTGATTGTCCACCCTATCATCTGATCATCCCTACATCACCACACCTTCGATCCCCCTACCTGCCTTCATCAGACGGCCCATGAGAAGTTGAAAGATATTTTGAAAGGAAAGATTTTTGGAAAGTTTGAAGAAAATCAAAGGCTTTTATAAAGGAATGTTTTTTTATTTAAAAAAAAAATTAGCATCTGTGGAAAGATATTGTCTTTGGAGGAAAATTTCCAAAAGCTTTGCCAATTTTTGTGAACGATTTTAAATGGATGGTTATGATAGGATCTTCCCAAAATTTCAAAAAGGTAACACTTTAAAAGAAAAAGGGAAGAGGTGTTCTTTAATCCAAAAGGGAATGAATTGTTTTAAATAGAAAGATACTTTTTGCATAAAAGATCGGGAGAGGAAAAGGGGGAAAGAATATACTTTGGAAGGAGAGGCTCCACAACCGTTGGATCTATCTCAGATCTCTTCCATGGAAGGAATCGAACCCTAAAGCAAAGAGATAAATATTCTCTTAAGGAGAGAATAAAGAAAGACTTCTTCTCTCCCACGTTCTTTTTTCTTCTTTTCTCTTCTCACTCAAGAACCCATATCTCTCTCCTCTCATTCTCTCCAAAAACCAGCCACAACTGTTCTGCACGAGCTATGCATTGAACTCCAAGATGCCTGCATCTTCATGGTCTTCGTGGCTGGCTAATGAACCTCCATCTCCACTGCAACCTCTACACCGGCTACCACCACAAGCACCAACGGTGCTGCTATCTTCTCCACTCCTCCACGCCGGCAACCTTCTCCAAAGTGGGGAGTCTTCTTCTCTTTCTTCATCTTCTTTTTATCTTGCTAGAGTTGCAGATCTACAGCTCTGGCCGGCAGAACCAGCGCCTCCTCTTCTTCTCCTCTCTTGCACTCTAATCTCCTTCAAGGATCCCTCCAAGCCACTACCAGCAGCAGCAGGTCGCCACCATCTCCGCCGGCAACTTGAACTTCTAGCAACAACCACCGCCCTCATCCAAACACCACCGCTCTCTCTTCTCTTGCAACTCCAGTCTGCCCCCAACGGTGCTCTTCCACCGTCTTCTCCAATCTAGTCTGCCTCCTGCGTGCTTTTCCACCGTCTTCTCCAATCCAGTCTACCTCCTGCGTGCTCTTCCACCGTCTTCTCCAATCCAGTCCGCCTCCTGCGTGCTCTTCCACAGTCTTCACCAACCCAGCCACCGTCTTCACTAACCTAGCCACCATTAACTCAGGCATCACCCCGTAGCCAGCATCACTTCCTTTATCAACAACATAATCTTCTTGCCGCCCTCTCACCATTGTACTCACTTGGCTAATCCGTGGCCAATCTCCACCGGCATTCACCTTCCCAATCCAAGCAAACACATGGCCGGCAAAACCACCTTTTATCATTGGCCGAACTGTTCATCAATGGCCGATTCTCCAGTAAGTCTCCAAAGGTAAATCCTCTCTTCTCTTTCTCTCTCCACACTCACTTTTTCTCTCTACCTCCCATCTTCTCTCTGTAATATTCTCAACTTTCTCTCTCTTATTTCTCTCTCTACCTCTCTCATCATCTTTATCTTGCTTTCTAGATTAATTTCCTATTATTTGCTTAAGTATTGGGATTCAAGCATTGTAAGCTTTATTTTGTTTGAGGAATAAGAATTGAATTTTAGCATGTTGGTTCTCTCTCAATCTTCTTTAATGTTTGTTGATTTAGTTTGTAGTTTTGATAAATTCTCTCCAAAAATCACTGAAAATATTTTAAATCAACCCACCATTCTCACCTCTCTATCAATTTCTAGCAAAAATTCATCATTTCATGCTCTTTATTACACTAACGCGATTAATTCAGAGTGCGGATTGACATCCGACACGGATCCCTATACGAATATCTGCATTTTACAGGATAAGTGAACCAGAAAAGATACAAATTTTGTTGACTCTAGGGTTTCTAATTTGATGACACGGAAAAACCCTAGTTTCAAATGGCACCACTGCTGCTCGGGTGTACGGGAGTGCGAAAAGGAATGAAAGTGACCAAATTGGAAAGCTGCTAAAGCGGAAAGCTCCACACTTGGAAACTTTCTATTCTAATTTTTAGTTATTTTTAGCTACTTTTATTACTATTTTTAATGCCTCAGACAGTCGGGTGCAACTTGTAATAACTTATGACACTTTCTATTTTTTGAATATCTCATATTAGATCTTGTTCTAGGGTTTGCGAGAAACCCTAGATTGAGTGAAAATATAAAATATCAAAAAAAAAATCAAAAATTCAAAAAAATTAGGGTTGTTACAACTGAAAGATATGAAGCCCACAAAAGTAACTCTAAAACTGACTGATCAGTCCATCAAGATTCCAAGAGGAATCATTGAAGATGTCCTAGTGAAAGTCACTGACTTTTGCTATCCTGTGGACTTTATCATCCTTGACACAGAGCCGTGTCAGGATAACCGTATCTCGGTCATCTTAGGGCACCCATTCCTTGCCACTGCGAATGCACACATCGAGTGCAGGGACGAAAACATGTCCATTGCTTTATTTAACCTCAAAGCTGAGGTCAATATCTTCCGTCTAATGCGATAGGAAGCCGACCGCGAGGTGGCCGATGACATGTGTGCCATTGAGAGTCTAATCTCCGACTCCACCGAAGATATTTTAAGGCAGTATCTAGAACACTTTGGGTCTGACTTTGAAATAGAGTCAGCCATTTCTGATCTCAATGATCTTTTGGAGACCGCTCTATTGATCAATATCCCCACTCCAGTCATCGAGTTTGAACCTCTGCGTACTATGGTCAGTGAACCAATCCTACCATTGCCTACTAAGGCAAAATCTTTATCCATCTCATTTGCATCCTCTGCGACTAACTCCTCTACTCCTCATGCTCCAAAATTAGAGCTCAAGCCTCTTTCGAGTGATCTCACCTATGCCTATCTTGGTCCTCAGGAAACCTAACCTGTCATCATTGCATCTGCTCTGTCAGAATCTGAAAAAGAGCAACTTATCAAATTGCTCAAGAATCACAAATCTACGATAGGGTGGACTATAGACCATATTCGTGGCATAGACCCCTCGGTGTGCCAACATCACATCTATCTCGAGGATGAATCCAAAACATTTCGAGAACACCAGAGGAGGTTGAATCTTGTCCTGAAGGAAGTTGTTCGGGATGAATTGCTCAAATTATTAGATGCGGGGATCATTTACCCCATCTCGAACAGCAAATGGGTGAGTCCTATTCATGTTGTACCCAAGAAGACGGGATTCATAGTGGGAGATAATGAGAATAAGGAAATGGTCACCTAGCGCCTCAAGAAAGAGTGGAGAGTCTGTATTGATACAGACGTTTCAACACCAATACTCGGAAGGATCATTTTCCAATACCATTCATAGACTCGATGTTGGAGAGGCTAGTAGGTCATTCCTACAGCTGCTTTCTTGATGCTTACCCAGGGTACAATCAAATACCCATCGCCCCTGAGGACTACGAGGAGACAACTTTTGCCTGTCCCTTCGGCACTTTTGCCTACAAGCGCATGCCCTTTGGCCTCTACAATGCACCCGCGACCTTTCAACGGCATATGATGAACATATTCTCTGACATAGTAGAGAGATTCCTTGAAGTCTTCATGGACAACTTCTGAGTCTTTGGGTCATCCTTTGAAGACTGTCTCGACCATCTAGGTCTTGTACTTCAGCGGTGTCAGGACAAGCGACTTGTCCTTAATTGGGAGAAATGCCACTTCATGGTGAAGAAGGGTATAGTTCTGGGTCATGTCATCTCTCATCAGGGCATCAAGGTCGACAAAGCAAAAATCGATATCATCTCGACCTTGCCCATTCCTAAGTCCGTTCGTGACATTTGGTCCTTTTAGGATACGGAGGCTTTTATATGCGATTCATCAAGGACTTCTCTCAAATCGCTCGTCCTCGATGCAGTCTTCTAGCTAAAGATAGCCCTTTTGATTTCAATGCTGACTGCATCACTACTTTCAAGAAACTCAAATCTGAACTCACATCCGCTCCTATCATCTGTCCTCCAGATTGGAGTCTTCCTTCAAAGTAATGTGCGATGCCTCTGACTATGATTTAGGCGCAGTCTTAAGGCAAAGAGTAGACAAGTGATCACATGTGATCTACTACGCGAGCAAAACTCTAAACTCTGCTCAAATGAACTACTCCACCACTGAGAAAGAACTTCTGGCCGTTGTCTTTGCGTTGGACAAATTTCGTCCTTACCTCTTGGCCAATAAGGTCATCGTATATACTACTCATGTTGCTCTCATGTATCTCATGCTGAAGAAGAAAATTGAAACTAGGGTTTTTTCGCGTCGTTGGTTACGGAAACCCTAACTTCAACACATTTTTAATTTATCCGAGACTTTTAACCTATAAAATGGGAAATATTGTACAGTGGCTCATGTCGGATGTCGATCCGCACTAATGATTAGTCGGATTAGTGCGAATAAGAACATAAAATTACAGATAATATACAGGAGAAAGGTGGAAAGATGAGAAGGGTGAGTCGATTAAAAATACATCTACGTGAGATCCAGAAAATACTAAAATCATCAAAATCAAATTGCATTAATCAAACTGTTGCTTACATGAAATAAATGACAGAAATAAATAACGCGATAAATCTATTCTAGAAAGCATGTAAAGAGAGATTTTAGAGAGAAGAGAAAGGTAGAGAGAGAGGAGGTGATAAAGAGAGAAATCTAACTCTAGAGAGAGATTAAGAGGGTAGAGAGAAAATGAGCCAGAAATAGATCTAGAGAGAGAGAAAATAGCATAGAGAGAAAGATGAGATAGAGATTTTCAGCTTGATCGTTTACCGACTGACAAGGTAGAGGTGAGAGAGAAACTCACATTTTGTGCATTCCAAACGGAGTCGGCACTACAAAAAGGCGATCATCCTGGGGATTCTAGAGAGAGAGTCTAGAGAGAAAGGAAGAAGAGATCAAAGGTAGAGAGAGAAAGTGAAGATGAGAGAGAAAGAATGTTACCTTGCAATTCTTACCAACGGATGGATCGGCCAGTGATGAAGAAGATGATCGACCAATGGGAAGAGGTCATCGGACTTAAAGATGGTCGAACATGAGTGCATGATGTTGGCTGGCCTGGTGTTGCATACGGTGGAGAAGTGGTGCTCAACCAGGTGCTCCCAAGGAAAGATGAGCATGTTGAGGGGCTGTGAGTGGAGATCGACAACCGCTTTGGAGGAGATGAACTTGCTGGCCACCGATGTGAGGAGAGGATGTGCCATTGTGAGGGCAGTAAGGCTTTGAGGAGCTTCTGACCAGCCATGAGATGGAGTAGGCTGCATTTTTGCTGAAGGGGCATGCTGGTGGTCTTGGTGACAGCAAGCTTTCCACGTCAAGCTTGGAACCTTGAAGCATCAAGCGTGGTTCCCGATGATGGAAAGTGCATGCTGGTGGTGTAGAGAGGAAGATGGGCAACAAGTTTGAGGAGACGAGGAGCACGTGTAGACCTTTGGAGGAAGGGTGCACACGTGAGGGTGAAGGAAACCTGGCCGGTGTGTTGTGGTAGTGACGAGATCATGGGAGGAGTTTTTTGAGTGCGTTCAGCAGACCATGGACAGGCACTAGGACCAGACCTGTGTTGGCTAGGGTTGGAGAAGAGGAACCAGACGGTGATGCTGGTTGAAGTCGTGGAAGGAGGTGCTCAAGCCGAGTTGCTGGGGGTGTTGCAGTCGCAAGGGAAGGGCGCAAGAGGTGCTGTTGGTAGTGGCGCTGGCAGGCGGAGAATATGCAAGCGATGGTGGACAGCATGAAGAAGGTGGTGGAGATGTTGCTGCATCGTTAAAGTGGTGGAGAATGGAGTAGGGGCGTTGTTGCTGTGGAGAAGCAGTGCGTGGAGCGCACAACAGCAGGGGCGAAGCTTCTGGCGGAAGAGTGGAAGATGTTACCGGAGTTGCAGGTCTGCAACTCCGGGAAGAACAATGGGGAAGATGAAGAACAAGAAGAAGAAAATGAGGAGAAGAGAAGGAGAAGAAGGGGGAATCCATTGGCAGAAGGAGATGAGGAGAGGGGTTTGGAGATTAGGGTTCGTGGAGCCCCTCTCCTTCCCCTTTTAAAGCTTTTAATTTTCATTAAGTTTAATGAATTTTCTTTTCTTTTACTAATGGGGACTTTCCCATTTAGTGGACCCCCCTTTTTTTTATTTTTTCAAAATTAATTTAAAACATTTTAAAATTGCGGGGTCCACTAAATGGTCGGGCCGCGGGTTGATGATGATGGGCCCGGCTGCTGGCCCTCATAGACTGATGATGTCCATCGACTTATAAGATGATGTGACAGATGATTTGCTGACTGGATTGGGATCAAGATTGGCAGACCGACGGATCTAGAGAGATCCAACGGTCCAGTAGAAGATTCAACGATAAAGAAGCTAAGGGAGATGGGACAGAGCCAACGGACAAGAGATCTGAGGTTAGGTCAGTAGATCTAAGGATTTGGTGGTGAGGTATAGGGAGATGAAGAGAGAGAGGAGAGAGAATAAGGAGAGAGGAGAGAGAAAATACTACAACCTACAGAGATGACAGCTGGCGGAGGGTCTTGTACCCTGATTTTCAACATAGATTTCAGTAGGCTTCACCAGTCACGTAAGCCGTTGTTTCATGTCATTTGGTGTGGCTTTGTATCACTATGGCCTGTCTCTTGGTTCTTAGCTTTGCCTCTTTCTCGGTTCTTAGTCCGGCTCGAAGATCTCTGACTTGACCCGTACTTGGCTTGCGTCTTCTTGTCACAGCCTATTGGCTCGTTACGCTTTGATATTAGGCTTTTATTATCGATGTGGGCCCGCAAGTTGAAAGTAGGGTTTTTCCGTGTCGTTGGTTACAGAAACCCTAATTCCAACACATTTGTAAAAATCCAATTTTATCCTGCAAAATTAAACGATTCTTGCACAGTGGAAAGTATGTCGGATGTCGATCCACACTCGGGATTAATTATGTTAGTGCAATAAAACACATGAAATGACGAATTTTTTTTACTGAAAATGCTACGAAGTTAATGTAGGGGTGAGAGTGGTGAGTGTGTGAGATTAAAAATGATTTGTATTTGTGACAATATTGCTAACACTACTCGTAACATTGATCGAATACCTTACCCATCAAAGAAGAATCACAATACTTAATAAAAAAAAAATCCATAAACTTGTTTATCAACTAAAACGAATCCTTACAATGCTTTTATTCAAATAAAAACATAAAAATATAAACCTAAACTAAAGCAAATTGAAAGTAGGGTTATTCTGCGTCGTTGGTTACGGAAACCCTAGAATCAACACATTTGTAAATTATCCGATTTAATTCCTGCAAAATTCAGAGATTCTAGCATAGAGATTCGTGTCGAATGTCGATCCGCACTCGGGATTAGTCGGATTAGCGCAATAAAGAACATAAAATGATGGATTTTTTTATTGGAAAAACATGGAGATAATGGCGAGGTGAGAGTGGTGAGAGATCGGGATTTTTAAAACATGCTTTTTCTTTTGAGTCGATTGTCGCAAACCACAATATTAACTAGAAAGAAACAATAGATGCAAAAAACTCCAAACACATTTTATTCATTAATCAAAACGAGAAATACAACTCATTCAAAGAACCATATACTAACCCTAACTAGTAAGCAATAACAAATCTAGAGAGAGAAAATGGGAAAACCTACTTTTTAGAGAGAGAAAAGTGGAGAAAAGGGAGACAAGGTGAGAGAAGTATCCAAGTGACTTACCATAGGCATGTTTGACCATGAAGGATGAATGGAGGCTGATGATGGAATCAGCCTAGGAGTTGGCCAAGTGAAGAGGCTGGCTTCAATGAACGTTTGGGCTATTCAAGATGGGGTCTGCCTGCGTGGCAGCGATGAGGGCAGCAACTAAAAGCCCGAAGTTAATGGAGACGCCGGTTTTTTGTGGAAGATGACTTACTGGAGAAGCATGAAGGAATGCATAGTGAAAGTAGGGTTTTTCCGCATCGTTGGTTACGGAAACCCTAACTTCAACACATTTTTAATTAATCCGAAACTTTTAACCTGTAAAATGAACAATTTTGCACAGTGGCTTGTGTCGGATGTCGATCCGCACTCGGGTTAATGTTAGTGCACTGAGGAGCATACAATATCAGAAAATTGTCATAAAATAATGGAGAATATGGTGAGGTGAGAATGGTGGATTTATCGGTGTTAAAACATAATAATCAACTGAATTTATTCATTAATCAAAAGTTCTTACAATCATTAGACAAGAAATGAATCTAACTAGAAAGCATATAAAAAAACTAATTAGAGAGGGAGATTTTAGAGAGAGAAAATAAAAGGGATTTTTAGAGAGAGAAATGGATGGAGAGAGAGATGAAGTAAGGGAAAGACTAATCGAAACCTAGAGAGAGAAACTAAGAATAGGAGTGAAAAAAAATAGAAAGAGAAAAGAAAATAAGGTAGAGAGAGAAAGGAGAAAACCTAGAAAAAGATAGAGAGAGAAAGTGGTGAGGTGAGGGAGAGAAGTAGAGGAACTTACCATGAGAGATGGTTGCATGGTGATGGTGGTGAAATAGCCTTCGTTCGTCGAAGTTACAGATGTGGATCTCAGACCGTGAAGATGCAGCCTTGGTATAAGATTGTGAAGATGCCAAGGTGAGCAACCGAAACAATCGAAGAGGTTGCGGTGGGTCGAACTCAGATTGGAGATAGTGGAGATGGAGACCGTTGCCGACTGTGGGGAGAAGAAGGTCGACTGAACGGAGCAGCGTGGAGGAACTAGCAAGCGCCAAAAGTTGCAGGCCGAGATGGATGCAACGGTGATAAGTTGGAGGAACGCCTTGGTTCTTGCCAAGGTTCTGTGCGCAGGCGAGAAATGGGAAGGTTCATCTAACAGGAGGTGCAAAAGTGCTGCACGGTGGTGGTGCTGGCCATGGCACCTTGCTGGCTGGTTCGCCGATGAGAGGAGCAGCCACTGAAATGGCGGAACGAGTGGATGGTGAAGGCGTTAGGTGGATACTTGCTGGGGTTGTGAGTGCAGTAGCTTCGAGGATTGCAGATCTGATGGTGTGGTGGTGAAGATGGGGAGAAGCAGGCAGCGGCAGGCGGTGGCAAGAGGCGGAGCAAGGAGGTCGCAGGCGGACCTGCAAGAGGCGGAGCAAGGAGGTCGTAGGCGGACCTGCAACTCCGAGTTGCAGGTCATGGTTTGATAGAGGGAGAGGGCGGCACGTTGGATGATAGTTTGCAGCCCAAGAAGTTGAAGGCGTTGCTTGGTGTTGCAGATCGTGCAACACCAGCAAGGGAGCAGGTGGTGGTGGAGCGCTAGGATGAAGAAGACGGTGGTTGCAGGCGGAGGAAACGGTGCTGCACGTAGCAGCAAGGGGAACGGATGAAGAAGAAGAAGAAGAAGAAGAGGAGGAGGAGGAGGAAGACCTTGATGGCCGGAGTTGCTGCCTGCAACTCCGGCGAAGATGGAGGAAGAAGGAGACGAAGAAGAAAGGAGGAAGTCGCGGGGAAGAAGGGAAAGGATCGGGGGAAGGAAAGGAGAAGATTGGAGGGGATTAGGGTTCGAACGAACCCTTCTCCTTCCTCTTATAAAGCTCCCTATTTCCTTTAATGGAAATAGGGTATTTTTTAAATAAAAAAAATATATATTTTTTTTAAAGTAAAAGTCTACTTTTCTTTGGGGAATGTCCCCATTTAGTGGACCCCCCATTTTTTTAAATTTTAATTAAAATTATTTGGAAATTCACGGGGTCCACTAACTGGTCGGACAGCGGGTCGATGATGATGGGCCCGGCTACTGGCCCACATGGATTGATGATGTCCATCGTCTCACAAGATGATGTGACAGACAGTCTGATGGCGATCGGATGGATGGTGACTTGATTGGGACCCAGATTGGTAGATCGACGGATCTAGAGAGATCCAACGGTCCGATTGAAGATCCAACGGTCAGAAAGCTAAGGGAGATGAGATAGAGCCGATGGGCAGGAGTTCTGGGGTTAGGTCAGTAGATTCGAGGACCGAGAGATGAAGAGAGAGAGAGAATACGGAGATATGAGAGAGAAAATATCAAAAAATGAAGATAAAAGTATTGGCAGAGGGTCTGGAACCCTGGTCTTCACTGTGACCATCCTCACGCTTCTCCAGTAGAGTAGACTATCATTCCTTGCTGACTCATGTGGCTTTAAACGCTTTGGTCCGTCTTTTGGTCATTGGCTCTCCTACTCTCTTCGTTCTTTGGGCCGGCCTTTTGGTCCTCTTATTCATCCCATATTCGGCCCATATCTTCTAGTCACAGCATGTGGGCTCTTTAAGCTTTGATAATGGGCTTTCCTGACGATGTGGGCTCGCAAGTCTCGAGAATTGTCCCATCGGGGTTTCCTGCGACAGAAGAAGCGCGTTATGAGACTCTATCAGAATGACTACATGTCTAGACTTCCGAAAATGTGTTTAATGCATGCAAATATACCATTTCGTCCAGAAAAGTGTGTTCTACGCAATACAAGAGACTCTTACGTAGAAAAGTAGATAAATAGAGCATTTTAACGTAGGAGAGTGTGAAAACGCTTAGAAGATAACAGTGGAAAATACGCACTTTTAAGCGAATATCACAACCCCCAACCAGCATATTGCCAATCCTTGGTAATTAGTGCGAAATAAATGAGCTTAAAAGGGCTCTGCACATGCTACACACTTTTTCATATTAGCTCAGGGGTAACCCCGTTCGTCAAATCATTGAATGGATGCAAAAATAAGTATATGCTAGCGAAGAGTTAGAAAGTTTTGGCAAGACTACAGACTGATAATCATGACCCAGAATAGTCAGACTCTGCGTGTGTGTGTGCTCAACATTCTCATCATCCGACAGTAAAAATTTCCAGATCACCTCTAAGTTTTTATGCCTCGACCTCAATTCTCACTTGTAAACTACTCAGAATGGAATCACTCGAGAAGGGTGTTCTTCTTTTCTCTCAATTTATATGTGAGGAGATGTTTTTAATATAAAGAGGCAAAAGATCTCACATATGTTTTATTTGAAGGAAGGACATCTTTAACAGAAGAAGATCTCATGATTGGAATACCACTTCACTCGGGAACGTCAGATCAAACTCTATAGCTTCCCTTTCTCCAATCTCTACATTTTATGATCGTGCTATCCTAGAATCAATTATGACTTTCCTGGGTTATAATGAGGCTTAGGTCCGGTGTAGAAAAATAAAGGGATACAGGATTTCAAAGATCTTGAGAGGATATTGCCATTTTCTTGAATTTTTCCTGCGGCGTAACACCATTATCTGGTTCTTTTTCCTTTTTTCGTATTTTTCTCTTTTTCTTGATATTTCTGAGACTGCTCAATTTCTTTTCAGCTATTTTTCATACTTTCTTTCCATATTTTGTTTTAATCTTGAACCACTTTTGATTTTTCTTCTTTACTTTTCTTTTCACGGTACACCCACATCAGTTATTCTTTTGTCCATCTCAAAATAAGGGTAGCCAATCATGTTTCGTAGCTGGACTGGATTTTAGGTTGATGGGTTTACAAAGAAAAGGCTTTTATAGACGGGCTCAAGGGGTTTCTAGTGAAGTATAATTCAGGTAAGTAAAAAGGTTGAATGGTTCAGAAAAAATGGCCTAAATCATTTTCTAGGGTTTGCACTATCATGTATACTGTCTTGACTGGATACAGAGAAGGTTCTGTCGTAGTAATCCAATGTTGATGTCGTTCCGAGTTCCATGATCGAAGCAAAAGATAATGAGATCTCTCAACGAATATTGCGGGCATGAAGAATAGTGAGTCATCCATTGACTCAGGATTATTGTATAACTCTCTGAAATGATTGAAGGTTCGAAAGCTCACTGGGTTAGGTCTCCACAATTATTCTCACAGGATCTCTAGAGTTTCAAAACTTAGGATGACTCTGATGTTGATAGTGTACAATTGTGCCAAATCTAAGTTTTTCTGAGTTTTCAAACCTGCTGTAGTTACGCTTGACTTGACTCAACACTAACAAAAATTGACATCCTCAATACTGACTTAACGGAGGTTTTCAGCTAATCGAAGTCAGGGTATTTGACACATTTTTTGAAATTCTAGAAAACTTTTGGTGAACATCAGAAATCACCCAAAAAACCTTTTTTTTTTTTTTTATCAAAATGAAGACATGAGTTTTGGTAAATACCCACCCCCAACCAAAATACAGCATCGTCCTCGGTGCTCATGACCGGGACATAAAATGATAAAAATTCAGTGATGATGATGCAAAAGTTCAGGAAGGATGTTACCAAGTCGGCAGAAATTCGACAGTGTTTGGTACCTGATGATCGGGAGAATGAATGTACCTGCATTTTCAGAGATATAACAGTAATAACAAATGCATGAGACTCATGTACTCTAGGAATATCAGAATTGTCTTTCCGAAAGCGCTAAGTTTTACGTCTTCAGCCAGACATGATGGGGGTATATCAAGTACCCCCAACCAGGATAAAACTCATGGAGACTGAGTGAATCTGCAGTCTTCCTGACACCTAAGGTGGAACGAAGACAACTATCCTATCCCTTGTCTAGGTATACCTGTGTAGAACAGGTCTTTCTCAGTGTAGACTGAGAGAAGGGCATTGAGCTCTCTGAGCAGACCGGCAAAAGTACGGAGTTGATCTGGGAGGGATCGAAGCTTCTCAGTAAAGATTGAGAGGAGAGTAGGAGCGGTTTCTCTGAGCAGACCCGCAAAAACATTTAGTTCAGCAAGGAGGGATAGAAGCTTCTCAGTAAAGACTGAGAGGGGAGTAGTAGTGGGTTCTCTGACCGTGGTTAGCAGAGCCGCAAACTCATTAAGTTTTGCGGGAATGTATCTGAATGGAGCAGACTCCTGCAGATCAGTAATACTAGAAATGTTGGACTCCGAGATGAAGTTAGACTCACAGTGTTCATGACACTTGGATAATTTATCTTCAGGAGAGTCCTGAATTAGACTCTCTACGGCACACGGGGCATCGATAATATCGATGTAGGGTGACGGGTGAAAACTGTTGACCTCTTTCTCGATGTTTCCTAATGTGATAGGGATGTTCCAATCCCTGCACTCAATATGTTCCTCCTGGGTGGGGATCGGTAGGTCCAGGATAGCGGGAGGCCCATTTTCTAGACACGGCTCTACGGTGGGAATGTCTGCAACCAGTGCAGAGGTAGAATCATCAGAGATAGAGATGGAACTGAGTTCCTCTGTGCTTGGTGTAGAAGTTGGTGCTGTTAAGGGCACCATAGATGGAGACACGGGTTCATCACTAGTATGGCTCACTCCAAGGGAGGTGGGGAGGAATGGTAGATCTAGCACAGTTGGGATCCTACGATCGAGACACAGCTCAGTGTCATGGAGATCGACATCAGGGTCATTAGAGGTAGCATGAGAAATAGGTTGCTCTGAGGTAGGTTCAAGATTTGGTGCTGTTAAAGGCACCGTATAAGGATACACTGGTTCCTCAATAATCGGGCTTGATCTAGGGGTGGTAACAATTTCAATTTCATCCTGGCAATTCTGGTACTTGGTCCAATTGTGTGACTCCTCATTATAGACAGTGGCCATATCATTCTCCTCAGGATAAGCTATTGGTGGGCTAGTGAAGTTGACTTCCTCTCTCTCATTTTCTAATTGAATTAGACGTTGCTCCAAGCTTTCCATAGATTGCTGTTGTTGGTGCTCTAGACCTTGGAAATACTGTTGTTGCCAGGCAATGTACTGAGAGAGAAGGTCCTCTAGACAGGGTTTAGTAGCCAACGAAGGTGGGTCAGCCAAAGGAAGCTGAGGTGCCAGCTCTTGATTGTAGTCCGACTGGGTATGAAAGTTGTAAGGCAGAGTGGAGTCTGGGACTAACTGCTGACTCTGGAAATCCTGAGGGGCCCACTGTTGACCAGAATAGTCATTCTGTGGATATGGCGGGTACTGGGATTGCGAGTATTGCCAGTCATACTCTCCATTGGGTTGATGGAACCCGGAAGGATAATTATCCTGCGGCATTTGCTGCGGGAGGGCAGATTGTTCCAAACCAAAGTTATGGTGACTCCTATTATCCGGATAATAAGTGTTGTCATAGGAGGTCTGCATTGGAGATGGAAAGGTACATACATCTTGCTGGATAGGAGGGTAATATCCTACAGACTGGGAATGGTACACAGATTGCTGGACCGCGGCACGAAGGGCAGAGACTGAATTTTTAAGCTCTTGGAGTACAGAATTATACTCTGGATCTCGGTGATTATCATACCCTGTAGAAGTGTGCGAGACTAGAGTATCATGATGATACGCAAAATTGTCATACCATTGTTGAGAGTGATCACCTCGATTCTCACAGAAACTGTAGTAGGTCTCATACAGAGGCCGTTCATCTACCATTAGAGGCGATAGAGGAGTGCGGTGGACTAACTCTCAGATCGAGTCAGTAAAAGGTTAGGACAGGTCCAACCGGGCTTCTACTTGAAAAAGCAAGCCCAAGATTTGGCAAAAAAGTTGCCAAAAGGAGACACTGGAGTAGTGATTCTAAATAATGCACACCAAGCACAGATAATCCTATTATAAACAATCAGGATATATTTTAGGCATTATCTTGTTAGTTTTTGGGGTTAGAGTAGATTATGACAATGGGCGGACCACTGGTTTATCTTTTAGCCGCCGGACTAACTGTTTGCACTCAGAGGTTCTCACCAGGCTACACTCTTCAGAGCGAATCCTTTAGTACTAACTCTAGTCAACAACAAGGCAATCCGAAGCCTAGACAGACGTGCGGCACAATGGCTGTCTTAAGTACGTCCCAGACTAACCGGATTGGTCAAGTGTATAAGAAGAGTATTCCCTCGGGTTAAGCTAGGGTTGGTGTGTGTTCCTAGTCCACACGCAACTAACCGCCGAATAGTCCAAGATGCCACGTCGAGCTCAGTGTACTTGAGTAGCAGGGACTTATGGGTGTGTTAGACAACAGGGACCCGCGCTCATGGTCTTATTTCGATTGGATGTTAAGCGGGTTCGCTTTGTGTGGAATTTTCCTTGAACACCGGGCTAATTGGCTCTACTTCTTGATTCTTTTTAATTAAATGGAGCCTCGGGATCAAATCAGTTGGAATGATGAGGTGGGTGATGAAATCCCACCAGTTTCAATTTTGGAGCTGGGTCTGCTCTCTTAGAGTTGATTGATTAACGGCCACGCCATGCAAGTCGAATAAGTTGTTGCTAGAAAACAAATAGACAAGCGGCAATGATGCACCCAATATGCTCTGTATCGCACTCAAGGCGAGGATAGAGACTTACCTCCCGTGGGCCACGCCATGGGGTCTCCTCGGTGGGTTAGGGAGGGGTATCCTAATGGGCTTGGGCCCGACTCCACCTCTTTGAGCTTTCGCTCCCTACCCACACTGGATTGTGTTCCTACAGAAACAGTTAGATCGCACGGTCTAGGTATGTGAGATTCTATTTGGAAGATCCTTGCCTTTTTAGGGTTCACAGAACAAGCACTAGATTTAGGCAAGTTTTTGAATTAATTTCCAAGTTCGAAATGGGTTAAAATTTAGGAATTCCCAGATTTGGAAAATACCTAGATTGGAATGTTTCCCGAACTGTGGAGATCTTCCAAGAAAGATTTGAATGCGAGATCCCTTATAATTTTGGGAAATTTTCCAAAATTGAAATTCTGCTAGATTTGGGGTGTTTCCTTTTTGCAGACTTTTCCAAATTCGGAGGATTTCTAAGGATAGAAATTCTGCTAAAGAGGAAACTTCTAAGAGGGGAAACCCTAATTAAGCAGAGTTTCAAGATTTTGGAATCTTTCCAAAAATCGCAAATCCTTGATTGGTGATTTTTAAAAATCTGTAGAATATAAAACCCTAATTTTTTTGAATTTTGATTTTTTAATTTTTGGTATTTTCCACTTAATCTAGGGTTTCTAAAAAACCCTAGAACAAGATCTAGCAGTTATATGGAAAGCGGTAAAATTCCTAAATTATTACAAATTGCACTCGGCCTTCCGAGGCATTAAAAATAGTAATTTAAAAGACTGCTAAAAATCACTAAAAACAAAAAATAGAAAGTTTCCCAAAAAGTCGGGCTGGCGAAATTGAGCAGCTTTCCGATTTAGCAACTTTCCAATTCCGTCTTTACTTCCTTTTTCGCACTCCCGTACACCCGAGCGGCAGCGGCGCCATTTAAAAGTAGGTATTTTCGCGTCGTTGGTTACGGAAACCCTAGAATCAACAAGATTTGTAATTTTTATCCGATTATCCTGCAAAATTGACAGATTTGTATAGGGATTCGTGTCGGATGTCGATCCGCACTCGGGATTAGTTGGATTAGCGCGAATAAGAACATAAAATGACAGATAATATACAAGAGAAACGTGGAAGGATGAGAATGGCGAGTCGATTTAAAAACACATCCAAGAGATCCAGAAAATACTAAAATCATCAAAATCAAATTGCATTAATTAAACTGTTGCTTACATGAAATAAATGACAGAAATAAATAAAGCGGTAAATCTATTCTAGAAAGCATGTAAGAAAGCATGTAAAGAGAACTTTTAGAGAGAGAGAAAGAAGGTAGAGAGATTTTTCACACCTCGGTCGTTTACCGGCTGACAAGGTAGAGGTGAGAGAAAAACTCACCCTCTTGCATTCACCGAACGGAGTCGACGGTGCAAAAAGGCGATCAGCCTGGGGAATCTAGAGAGAGAAAATAACCTCACACACTTACCATTGGAGTAGATCGGTCATTGAAGAAGCATAATAGTGGCTGCTCGATTGCACTACGTGGTGGTGCACTTGAATTGGCCCGAGTTTGTGCTCATGGCCTTGGTCGGCCAAGGAGAATAGGAGAGCATATTTGACCATTCGGTGGCATGAGGTGCTGGTCATGATAACAAGTGCGCCCTGGTGATTGTGCAACGTGAATTGTCTAAGAGGATTGAGATGGAGTGCAAAGGGGCAGCAGGCCAGCCAAGTTGCAAGTGCTATACTTTTTCGATCTTGCTGGTTCGATACGGAGTGGGGTAGTGAGATAACGGCCTGCAATGGCTACAGGCCGTTAACTAGCAAGTTGAGGGGGCGATGCTACCTGCTGGATGCGCCAGCGTCAATGGGGATCGCTGGTTGCTGCCCAAGCTTCCTCCTCCTCTCTTCTTTGTTCCCCTCTTCTTCTCTATTCTTTTATTTATTATTTATTTATTTTTTTTAGGAGAAGACGGTTTAGAAAGAGGAGGAACCTGCTGCGTGTGGCCGGAGAAGAGGAGGAGCAGGTGGAGAGAAGATGGCAGACGGCCTGCAACTGATGTTGTAGGCGTTGGATACCTTTGGAAGGGGCAACATCAACGTGGGATGAAGGATGGCAAGCCGGTGTTGAAGTTGTGGAGCTTTGACTGGCTGGAGAGAGCAGTTGCAGGCTGGAGAAAAGACTTGCTGTTGAGAGAAGATGGTGGCGCTGGGTAGACATGAAAATGGTGGCTGGCTGCAATGGAGATCGCCGGAGTTGCAACCTGCAACTCCGGCAATCTTTGAAACGGTTGCAAGCTGGTCCAGCCATAAGTGCTAGACTTGTAGGGGTGGTTGATGAAGGGAGGACGGTTTGGAAAAAGTGGTGAGCGCTTGCTGCTGTTGCACCCGTATTGGACGGCCATTAGAGGGACGGTGATGCAGAGGTTGAACCAGTCCGTCAATGGAGATTTGAGTTGCAGGGAGCATATCAACTATTGCTGGAGAGATGGCTGGTGCATTGCACAGCACGCACAAGAGAGGAGGAGAGGTGTTGTAGGCGTTGCATGAGCCGAGAAGTTGAAGACGTTGCTGGCCGGAGTTGCAGGCTGCAACTCCGGTGATAAAACTAAAGAAGATGAAGAAGATGGGAAGGAAGAGGAAGACCTTGATGGCCGGAGTTGCTGCCTGCAACTCCGGCGAAGATGGAGGAAGAAGGAGACGAAGAAGAAAGGAGGAAGAAGAGGAGAAGGAAGTCGCGGGGAAGAAGGGAAAGGATCGGGGGAAGGAGAGGAGAAGATTGGAGGGGATTAGGGTTCGAACGAACCCTTCTCCTTCCTCTTATAAAGCTCCCTATTTCCTTTAATGGAAATAGGGTATTTTTTAAATAAAAAAAAAAAATATATATTTTTTTAAAGTAAAAGTCTACTTTTCTTTGGGGAATGTCCCCATTTAGTGGACCCCCCATTTTTTTAAATTTTAATTAAAATTATTTGGAAATTCACGGGGTCCACTAACTGGTCGGACAGCGGGTCGATGATGATGGGCCCGGCTACTGGCCCACATGGATTGATGATGTCCATCGTCTCACAAGATGATGTGACAGACAGTCTGATGGCGATCGGATGGATGGTGACTTGATTGGGACCCAGATTGGTAGATCAACGGATCTAGAGAGATCCAACGGTCCGATTGAAGATCCAACGGTCCGATGGAAGATCCAACGGTCCGATGGAAGATCCAACGGTCAGAAAGCTAAGGGAGATGAGATAGAGCCGGTGGGCAGGAGTTCTAGGGTTAGGTCAGTAGATTCGAGGACCGAGAGATGAAGAGAGAGAGAGAGAATAAGGAGATATGAGAGAGAAAATATCAAAAAATGAAGATAAAAGTATTGGCAGAGGGTCTGGAACCCTGGTCTTCACTGTGACCATCCTCACGCTTCTCCAGTAGAGTAGACTATCATTCCTTGCTGACTCATGTGGCTTTAAACGCTTTGGTCCGTCTTTTGGTCATTGGCTCTCCTACTCTCTTCGTTCTTTGGGCTGGCCTTTTGGTCCTCTTATTAAGCCCATATTCGGCCCATATCTTCTAGTCACAGCATGTGGGCTCTTTAAGCTTTGATAATGGGCTTTCCTGATCGATGTGGGCTCGCAAGTCTCGAGAATTGTCCCATCGGGGTTTCCTGCGACAGAAGAAGCGCGTTATGAGACTCTATCAGAATGACTACATGTCTAGACTTCCGAAAATGTGTTTAATGCATGCAAATATACCATTTCGTCCAGAAAAGTGTGTTCTACGCAATACAAGAGACTCTTACGTAGAAAAGTAGATAAATAGAGTATTTTAACGTAGGAGAGTGTGAAAACGCTTAGAAGATAACAGTGGAAAATACGTACTTTTAAGTGAATATCACATAGCCAACAGGTGGTTTGTGTTGCAGGCGTTGGAGAGAGGAGGGACATTTGCTGATTCTCCAACACGTTGCAGCGGTGAGTGATGCTCCGACTAGGTGTGCAGGCTGCGCTAGCAACATGAAGAGGAGATATACTGGTCTTGTTAGCTGGTTTTGGAGAGGGAGAGAGCCACCGTGGATGATTGTGAGAGATTAGAGTCCAAGAGACTGGGCGATTCAGATCTGGTGGTGGTTTTGACAATGAAACATCACCAAGTTGTAGGCTGCAACTCGTGTGAAAGATTAGAGGTGGATGATGGCCTGGTGTTGAGGTTCGACTTGCAGAAAAAGAACCAGGTAGGGGCATCTTCTCCCCTCCTTCCTCTCTTCTTCTTTTTTTTTTTTTTTTTTTTTGGTTTTTGGTGAAGAAAAGGACGGTTTGGGGGTTTTCACCGCCTGCAACTCATTTGCGGGTGGGAGATGGAGAACGAGATGAAGACGGCTGGAGGAGAGGTTTTTTTTTCTTTTTTCTTTTGAAAGATGAAGAAGATGAGATCGACTGGTGGTTTGCCAAAACGTGGTGGGAATTGAGACGTGGAGAAGGGACTGCCAGGCGTTGGAGAGGAAGGTTGGAGAACTTGAGGACGATTCAGCAGGTAGCAAACCGTTAAGGGAGCTGGGCGGTGGTGGCTAAGCCATGGAGGAGGTGCAGACCTCCTCCTCCTCTCTTCTTCTCATTCTTTTCCTTCTTCTGTCCTTTTTTTTTTTTTTTTGGTTCTTGTTCTTCCTTGGAAGAACAGCGTGGGAGAGAGAGAAACGGTGGAGAGGGGTGAGGACGTTCTTCTCTCCTTTGAGAACGGCTAGGATGAGATGCCAAAAAGAAGAGAGAATGAAATTCCTCCTTTAGGGTTTTCAAAGGATCTTTTTAAAGGGGAAAAGAGGAGCCGTGAGATTTGCTGGGTTTAGTGCCAACTTCCACCATTTTGGACTTTCCCCCCTTAGGGTTGACTTCAGCCAAAAAAAAATCTCCATTCTCTTTTAAGCAAGCTTCCTTGTTTGCAAATACAGCCACCATACAAAGATTATTTGCTTACCTTCTAAGGCTCCCACATCAAATACGCTCCTAAATATTTCTCAGCCCTTTCCTTTTTATACCATTTTACTCGCCACATGTCCCATGCATTCTCTAAGAATATTCCTCCACCTTTTCCTCTCCTCATTCCAATGTAGAAACTACCCAATATTATCAACCTCTTATTAAGGACAAAACTCCCTTGTTTTGTTGAGATTTTACTGTGGACCCACAATTGTTAAACCCTCCACTATCTCTTGAAATCTGAACTTCCCATGACCGTGTGATCTTTCTTTATGTGGGGCTGATGCAGATCCTTTTGTTGTGTGCCACTCTACATGTTGTGGAGCCCGCTTGCAAGCTTCCAAAAGTTGTTGTTGATGTGGTAACTTTGCTGCCATGTGGATGTGCTCCCTTTCCCATTGAAGATGCCCATGTGTACAAGGTGTTATCACCTAGCTCTTTGTGTGACCAACAAGAATTGTTTTCATACCCACACAGAATTATTCGCACACCCATCAACAAGTATCATTTTGGTGTACCTCATATTACCACTTGATAATTACCTTCTTCCGTCGATGTGGTGCCTTCTTTTAGCTGTTTGAAGGCCCACTGGCTCTCTATGCTTTGATAAAAAAGGCTCTGGCAGTCAGTTGCAATCCCTAAAATACTCCAATCGGGTTTTCTACGACAAAAGAAGCGCGTAATGAGACTTAATCAGAATGGCTTCGTATCTAGACTTCTAGAAACGTGTTTAATGCATGCAAATATACCATTTCGTCGAGAAAAGTGTGTTCTACGCACTGAGAAAAACTCTTACGTAGAAATGTTGATAAGAATGCAGTTTTACGTAGGAGAGTGTGATAACCCTAGAAGGATAATTGCTTAAAATAAGCACTTTTGAGCTAATATCACAAACTAAACAGAAAAGATTGCAAGAAATGCTTACTAATTTACCGAATGATGCCGTGAGGCACATGAGCAGCTCCCAAGTAAGAGAACGGCTAGGAATGAGAGGATGGATGGACTAGTGTGCCATTTGTGAGCATGGGAGAGGATGGTGCTAGTGGCCAAGCTGGTGGCTGGCGATGCAGCAAGTGGAGGTGATGGGGGGGCGGTGTTGTAAGGTGGTAGTGGTGGCTGACGTGCAGCAGGTTGCTACGGTAGGAGGCGACTGGAACAATGGAGGTGTGGACGGCTGGTGGCAAGGTGAGGACGGTCTCGCCTCCTCCTTCTCTTTCTATTCTTCATTTTTTTTTCTTTTCTTGTTGGCAGCATCGTGGAGAATGGGGCGGCAATGGGAGCGAGATACAGGATCGATAAAATGGATGACGTGTTGATGAAGGTGGCTGGTGGAGCGGCTTGTGGAGGTGCTGCGCTTGTGGAGATGGCGGCTGTGGCTGGTAAGGAGATGAAAGAGGCGTAGAAGGGCAGAAACGTGGAAGAGAGAGAGGGGATATGGAGCAGGCGGTAATGGATTGGAGAGGGAGGGCGTTCTTCCCTCCTCCTTCCTCTCTTCTCTTCTTCTCTTTTCTTCTTTTCTTCTTCTTTTGTTTTTGTTTGTTTGTTTTCAAAAAGAATGAAAACAGTGAAGAAGAAGAGAATGGGGGAGAGATTGGGAGAGGGTGCGGGGCGGTAGTGGAGGATGGATGGACGGTAGTGCAGGCTATAATGGCAGAACGTGGGGGTTTGAAAGCCCTTTTTTTTTTTTTGAAGATGGAATATGGCAGACCCCAAAAAGTGGGGAGAAGATCCTCTTATACAAGGGCCACTAGGGTTTCTATTATGGGGTTCATCTCCTCTTGAGGTGAATGTGTATGGGGGAAACAGCTAAGGTTTCCCAAAAAAAATAATCCCCTTCTCCAAAACATTCCATCTTTTGATAGAAACCGTGGGTTTCTAAGATAGAAACCCACGGTTTCTAAAACATGAAAAAAAATCCTTTTTTTTTTTTTTTTAAACTTGATCTTTGCAAAAAAATTTTGATTTAAAATCTTTCTCCTTTCCTTCTTCTTCTTTAGGATTCATTCCCATCCATGCTAGGCATGTGGGTCCCACTGAATGGCTACATGTCGTCTTCCCCATCCTAGCTGTCCAAAACGTGCTTTTGAAATCTATTCTTATGTTGAGAAAATCTTTTCTTTAAAAGCATTTAACTTTCCAAAATTCTTTTTGATTTCCTTATCAAAAAGGTAATAGAGAGGGATTGAAGATGAGGTGCGTGGATGATCGGACGGAATGATCAGATGATCTGCTGGTGATCAGACAGTAGTAATGATTGGATAGTGATGATGGGTTGGATCATTGGCCAAGGTAGGCCGTAGGATAGAGTGACTGAGGAGGGATAGAGGATCGGAAGATTCAGATTTGAGGGTAGAGAGAGGATGAGGTTTAGAGAGAGGAGAGAGAAAATATTACAAGATAAAGAGAAAATGCTAGTAGAGGGTCTTGAACCCTGATCTTGACTTGGTCTTCTGCATGCTTGACCAACTGAGCAAGCACTCGCCTTGTGTTGGTCTATAAGCTTTAATCTACTTAGTCTTTTCTTTGAGGGCTTGTTTCTCCTTCTCTCTTGGTCGTCCCTTAATTCTTTCGACTCTCTGGCTATTCCCGTCTTTGGCCTATATCTTCTCATCCTTAGCCTGTTGGCTCTTGAGCTTTGATCCTAGGTTCTGGAAGTTGATTGTGGGCCCGCATTTTATAAAAAATTGCCCAATTAGTGCTTCTACGATAGAAAAATCGCATAATGAAAATGACTTTGCATGTGGGTCAAATAAATGCATATGAATGCATGCGAATATACCATTTTAACTAGAAAAGTGTATTCTACATAATGAGAGAAACTCTTACGTAAAAATGTTGATAAAAGAGGTAGTTTCACGTAGGAGAATGTGACAATGCTAGAAGGATAATTGCTTAAAATAAGCACTTTTGAGCGAATATCACAACCCCCAACCAGCATATTGCCAATCCTTGGCCATTAGTGCGAGATTAGTGAGCTCAAAAGGGCTTGGCACAAGCTTAAACACTAGTTCACATTACTCAGAAAAACTCCATTTTGTCAGTTCATTTCAAGGGTACAAGTGATCATTCAGAAATTAGAACTTAGTCAGTAAAATGTAGCACATCTACGATTGGACATTTGAACCAAAGATTACTCAGACTCAGAGCGTGTGTGTGCTCAACATCATCCCTATCTGGCAGTCAGATTCTCTGATCACCTACAAGATTATATGCCTTGACCTCAATTCTCACTTGTATACCACTCAGAAGTGAATCACGCAGAAATAGTTTTATTCTTTTCTCTCAAGTTATATGTGAGGAGATAGATGTCTGAAACTGGCAATATCTCACATATATCATTTAAAACTGAGGACATAGAAGATTCAAAAGATCTCATGATTGGAATGTCATATTACTCAGGAGTGTCGGATCAAACTCTATAGTTTCTCTCTTCTCCATTCTCCACATTCTGTGATGGTGCTAACCTAGAATCAAATAGGGCTTGCCTTGGGTTGTATAGAGGCTTAGGAAAATGTCAAAAAGATGAGGGCCTTCAGGGATTCGAAAGTTCTGAGAGGGCATCTTACTGTTCTTTGCAGCATTTCCTGAGGGTGGTGACACCAATTCCTTGATTTCTCTTTCTTCTACCTCTTTCACTTGTTCATCTTCTTGACTTTTGTTCTACTAACTTTCTTTTTCTATTCCTCTTTTATTTTTTTTATTTTTTTATTTTTTCATATTTCCTTTTTGCTTGATCCACTTGGTTTTTCTTTTCTTTTCTTGCTTTCTCTTCATGGCGTGATCATACAGGAAATTCTTTTATCCCTCTCATAAGTAGGTGTTTGAGTTGTGTTTATTTTGGGGATTGGATTTGGTTGATGGGTTATCAAGAAAAGGTTTTCATCATAAGGCTTAAGAGGGTTGCTAATGGTGTAGATATTAGGTAAGCCAAAAATGTCTGATTGGGGCAGAAGATGACCTATATTATTTTTTAGGTTTTACACTTTCATCTGTGATGTCTCGAGTGGATAGACAGAAGGTTCTTTTTGTAATGATCCGTCTTTGACGTCGCTCCAAGTTCTATGACCAAAGCAAGGATTAATGAGATCTTATAAGGGAATAGTTGGGACTGAAAAAAATGTGAGTCATCTTGTGACTCAGAGTTATTTATATCCCTCAGAAGTGAAGAGAGGCTCAAACGCTCACTGGGTTAGGTCTCCACAGTTGTTCTTCTTGGATCTCTAGATCGTCCAAACTACAGATAGTTCTGATGTTGATTTGTGAAAAATTCTTGCTGAATTTGAGTTTTCCAAGAGTTTAACTCCACTGTAGTATTCTTCCAAACCGAAGTAAGAGCTAATAAGTGATTTTCTCAAAATAGACATCATTTTCAATAAATAGACTTTGCTAAGAGTTTTGACTCATCATTGTAACGGTTTTTGAAAACACTGCTAAAATCAACAAAAGACACCTTGAAAACAGTCCGAAAATCACCACAAAATGCATTTTTCTTATGTTTTTTTTTTTTGTGAAAGTCACATGAGTTTTTGGTAAAGTACCCACCCCCAACCAAAATATTGCATCGTCCTCGGTGCTCATGACCATGACAAATAGTGAAAATGATTAGTTCATGATGCAAGTGAGAAGGAAGGGTTTTACCAATTCTGTCGTATATCAACTGTGGAAAGTACTAGAGTAGTGCCAGAGTGATGGTACCTGCATGGGCTAAAAATTATAGCAGTGATAAAGATAATGTATGTGACTCATGAGACTCTAGGAATACCGAAATTGCCTTTCTGAAATCGCTAAGTTTTACGTCTTCAGCTAGACACAACGGGGGTGACAGGCACTCCAAACAAAGTTGGAGCACAGGAGACTGAGTGGATCATCAGTCGACATAGATAGGATCGATGAGATCGATCTCAGAAGTCTTAATGAATAATACATCAAGTTCATGGAACTACTTTAGACGCTGTCTATTGACCTAGAAAGAGGAGTGATCCTTGTGATCCTCAATAGTGATGGCCCTGAAGGGTGTGACTGCTGTGACCGTATAGGGACTAGTCCATCTAGACTTCAGTTTCCCAAGGAATAGATGAAGACGGGAATTATAAAGAAGGACTTTCTGTCTTAGATGGAATTCTTTCCTGAGGATGCTCTTGTCATGTATCCACTTCATTTTTTGCTTTGTAATTCTTGGACAAGTCATAGGCATCATTTCTGAGTTCTTCTAACTCATTCATTTGGAGTTTCCGCTCCTCCCCTGCGGTTTCTAGCTCGAAGTTGAGCTTCTTAATGGCCCACAGGGCACGATGTTCAATCTCTACCGGTAGATGATTGGGTTTCCTAAAGACCAGACAATAGGGAGACATATTGAGTAGGGTCTTGTAGGCAGTTTTGTATGCCCATAGAGCATCAGTGAGATGAGTAGACTAGTCTTTACGTGTGATATTGACTGTCTTCTCCAAGATCTGCTTGATCTGACGATTAGAAACCTCTACTTGACCACTAGTCTGCGGATGATAAGCTAGGGCAACCTTGTGGGTTACCCCATACTTTTTTATTAATTTCTCGAATATCCTATTGCAGAAATGGGTGCCCCCATCACTAATGATGGCCTTAGGGGCACTGAACCGGGCGAAGATGAACTCCTTTAGGAATTTGACCACTACTTTGTGGTCATTGGTCTTGATGGGAATGGCTTCTATCCATTTGGATACATAGTCCACCACAAGGAGAATATACTCGAAACCATAGGAAACCGGGAAGGGGCCCATGAAGTCGATGCCCCAGATGTAAAAAATTTTATCGACCTGAATGGGAGCGTGGGGCATCATGTTCCTCTGGGAGATGTGCCCTAGACGCTGGCAATCATGACAAGTTTTTCTGAAGATGTGGGCATATTTGAATAGTGTGGGCCAGTAGAATCCGCATTGCAGCACTTTTTCTGCAGTCTTCTTAGTGGTAAAATGGCCACCACAAGGTTGCTCATGACACAATGACAAGATATTGAGTTGGTCTGACTCAGGGACACAGAGACGAATGATCTGGTCAGGATAGCATTTATATAAATAAGGATCGTCCCAAGAGTAGTACTTAACTCTTGCTAGGAATTGGCTCCTGTCCTGTTTTGACCAGTGTGGAGGCATTTCTTCGGTAACAAGGTAGTTGACAATGTCAGCATACCATGGATTAACGGAGATAGCGAATAGTTGTTCATCTGGAAATGTCTCATGGATGGGCTGGTTGTCGAAGGATGACTCTAAAGTCAGTCTAGACAAGTAATCAGCCACTACATTCTCAGTTCCTTTCTTATCCTTGATCTCGAGGTCGAATTTTTACAGTAAGAGAATCCATCGAATTAATCGAGGCTTGGTTTCCTTTTTCGACATGAGATAACGAAGGGCTTCATGATCCGTGTACACGACCACCTTAGTGGCTAAGAGGTACTGATGGAATTTATCAAGGGCGAAGACTACCGCTAGGAGTTCTTTCTCAGTGGTGGAGTAATTTATTTGGGCAGAGTTAAGAGTTTTGCTCACGTAGTAGATCACGTGTGACCTTTTGTTAACTCGCTGCCCTAGAACGGCTCCTAACGCGTAGTCAGAAGCATCACACATCACCTCGAAAGGTAGAGTCTAGTCCGGGGGACGGATAATGGGTGCAGAAGTGAGCTCAGAATCCTCCGTGTCCCAAAAAGGACCAGATGTCACGCACAGACTTAGGAATGGGCAAGGTCGAGATGATATCGATTTTAGCTTTGTTGACCTCAATGCCTTGATGGGAAGTGACATGTCCCAGAATTATGCCCTTCTTCACCATGAAGTGGCATTTCTCCCAATTGATGACAAGTCGCTTGTCCTGACAACGTTGAAGCACGAGCCCTAGATGGTTGAGACAGTCATCAAAGGATGACCCAAAGACTGATAAGTCATCCATAAAGACTTCGAAGAATCTTTCCACCATGTCAGAGAATATGCTCATCGTACACCGTTGAAAGGTCGCGGGTGCATTGCAGAGGCCAAATGGCATGCGCTTGTAGGCAAAAGTGCCAAAGGGACAGGTGAAAGTTGTTTTCTCATGATCCTCAGGGGCGATGGGTATTTGATTATACCCTGAGTAACCATCGAGGAAGCTGTAGTAAGAGTGACCTGCTAGTCTCTCCAACATCTGGTCTATGAAGGGTAAATGAAAATGGTCCTTTCTAGTGTTGGTGTTGTGTCATCTGTAATCGATGCAGACTCTCCACCCTTTCTTCAGGTGCTGGGTGACCATTTCCTTATTCTCATTTTCCACAATGGTGAATCCTGCCTTTTTAGGGACGACATGAATAGGACTCACCCATTTACTATCGGAGATGGGGTAGATGATACCCGCATCTAACAATTTGAGGACCTCGTCCCGGACTACTTCCTTCAAGACGGGGTTCAACCTCCTCTGGTGTTCTCGAGAGGTTTTAGATTCATCATCGAGATAGATGTGATGTTGGCATACCGAAGGGTCTATGCCTCGAATATCGTCTATGGTCCACCCTGTCGCAGATTTGTGCTCGTTGAGTAGCTCAAGAAGTTTTTTACTTTCACTTGCAGACAAAGCGGAAGAAATAATGACAGGCTAGGTTTCCTGAGGATCAAGATAGACATAGGAAGATCTGTGGGAAGAGGCTTGAGCTCCAATGTCGGAGCAGATGGAGTGGAAGAATGTGTCTCAGAGGACACGGATAGATGAGGTTTCACCTTGGTAGGTAAAGGGAGGATAGGTTCTCTGGCCATGGTTATCAGAGGCTCGAACTCGATGAGTGGAGCGGGGATATCTATTAGTGGAGCAGTCTCCAAAAGATCATTGAGATCAGAAATGGCTGACTCTGTGGCAAAGTCAGCTCCAAAGTGTTCTAGACACTGCTTAAGAATATCTTCGGTGGAGTCCGAGATTAGACTCTCAACGGCACACATTTCATCGGCCACATCGCGATCGGCATCCTGTTGCATTAAACGAAAGATATTGACCTCAGCTTTGTGGTTACCGAAAGCAATGAACATGTTTTCGTCCCTACACCCGATGTGTGCATTCGCGGTGGCAAGGAATGGGCGGCCTAAGATGATCGGAATGCGGTTATCTTCTGTAGAGTTTTCTCTCTCATCTCTCTTCCTCTCCCTATACATCACCACCTGATCCTCAGATATATTGACCTAACCTCAGAACTCTTGCCCGTTGGCTTTGTCTCATTTCCCTTAGCTTTCTAACCGTTGGATCTTCAATCGGCAGTTGAATCTTCCACCAGACCGTTGGATCTCTCTAAATCCATCGATCTACCAATCTGGGTCCCAATCAAGTCACCATCCATCCGATCGTCATCAAATTGTCTATCACATCATCTTGTGAGACGATGGACATCATCAATCCATGTGGGCCAGTAGCCGGGCCCATCATCATCGACCCGTGGCCCGACCATTTAGTGGACATCGCGATTTTCAAATGCTTTAAATTAATTGTTTTTAAATAAAAAAGGGGGGGTCCACTAAATGGAGAAATTCCCCAAAGAAAAATAAGGTTTTGCTTAAAATAAAATAAAATAAAAATATTTTTTTTTATTTTTAAAAACCCCATTTTCCATTAAAGGAAAGTGGGAGGTTTATTAAGGAGAAGAGAAGGGTTCTTTGGAACCCTAATCCCTCTCCCATCTCTCCATCTCTTTCCCCAAAACTTTCCCCCCCACGTATTCCCCCTTCTCCTCATTCTTTTCTCCACTTTCTCTTCTTCGTCTTCTTCATCTTCATCTTTATCACCGGCCAGCAACACCTTCTTCTCTGGTTCACCCACCAGACCTGTGCACCACCTGCTGCTATGTCCTCCTTTGCTGGCCAAACCAGCAAGGTTGCATCGCCCCTTCCTTTCACGCTCCTCAGACCAGCAAGTCTTCAACTTGCTCAACTCCGAGTTCCCCCTTCTCCGGCAAGAACCAGCACGTCCTCACGGCCTGGTCTCCAACTATTGCCGCTCCGCCACCTGCTAGTGCGCTTGCGCACTACAGCGCCTCCATCTCTTCACCATTCTTCTAACTCCCCCATCTCTCTCTCTTCTCCTCTCTCAATTCTTTCATCTCTATTCCCAAGTCGTTATCACAACAAAAAAAAAAAAGAAAAGAGGAGAAGAAGAAGAGAGGAGGCCGTTAGCCCCCATACACCACAGCCCCCATCACCACCATCGTCTCCACCCTTTCCTCCACGTTACTGCTCCTCTCCCCTCTCAGTCGTCTCTTTGCACCACGCCTCCGTCAGATCTCAGGTCCTCTCCACCCCCCCTTTGACCGTGTTCGCCTCTCCTTGGGTCGACTGACCAGAAAATTAACGCCTGCAACATCTGTTGCAGGCCGTGCACATTGGCTCCCCTTCTCCAATCCAACCCCATCCTTCATCTTCATTGTTGACTGCTACACCCCCCTCCTCTACTTACAAACCCACAACAGTTGCACCATCTTGCGACTCCATCCGATCTCCACACATGGCAAACTGTTGCCCAGTATTCAGATTCCATCTTCTTCCTCATAGCAGCAACAACACGATGGTGTGAAACCAGTGCAATCACTTGGCCGATCGGACTCTCCATCACTTGGTTGATCTTGGCCGGAGCACCACCAACCCAAGCAACCACATGGTCTGCAAAGCAATCCATTCTTCAATGGTAGATCTCGAGTTTACCTCTCCGGTAGGTTACAAAGGTAAGGAACTTTCTCTATCTAGATCCTCTTCTCTCTCTAGAAAATCATCTCCTATCTCTCTAGATTTAACTTTCTCTCTCTACTTTTTCTCTCTCTCTAGTTTTTATTGCCTTTTAGTTCTTAATTTGTTCTTTAGCTTTCTATTCAAAGCAATGTAGAATGATTTTGTTATTTATGAATAAAATAGTTCTTGAGTATTATCTCCATGTTTGTTTTTGTGTACCTTTCAGTAAAGTGCTTAATTTTCTTATCTCTCTTTCTCTCTAAAAATCATGTTTTAAACCGCAAACCCACCATTCTCACCCTTTCACATTTTCTACAATTTTTATTGATTATTATTCCTATAATGCGCTAATCCCCATCTGAGTGCGGATCGACATCCGACACGAATCTCTATACAAGATTTTCATATTTTGCAGGATAAAAATCGGATAAAATTTACAAATGTGTTGATTTTAGGGTTTTCGTAACCAACGATGCGAAAAATCCTACTTTCAGTGACTCTAAGAATGTCCCATGCTTCTTTAGCTATAGAACAAGTAGAGATTCTTCGAAACTCATTCTTTTCAACTGCATTAAAAATAACATTTAGCCCCTTGCTATTTAGACAACAAAAATCTATGTCCTCTTTGCTCTAGTCAGCTTTTGGTTTAAGAATGGTTTTATCTCCTACAACCATTGTGGGTGGTGACCAACCATCCACTACAAACATCCAGACTCTTTCATCAATAGACTTTAGAAAAGCCCACATCTTAGCCTTCCAATAGGCAGTCTTCTCCATCAAACAATGGAGGTCTGGATGTGTTTCTATATTCTCTTTGTATTTTGACAAATTAATGAAAATGGACTGGTTTCATAGAAATCTAAATTCAGGTGATTAAACCTTAAATAGAATAACCCGCTTTGATACCAATTGAAATAACACCGGTCCGTTCTCTTTAATCCAATATATCTAGAAGGGGGGGGGGTTGATTAGGTATTTAAAAATTAATTATACCTACACAGTTTTACTGGTTTATGATAGGGGAGCAAAATCGCATGCCTTAGTTGTTTGATAAAAGATTATCACAATCGACTCAAAATGAATATACCTCCGTGGTATATTTTCTTTTCATCGTTTGGTCTAATCAAAATAGATAGCGGAATACAAACAAACAATTACACAAGACAAGATATTTTTACGTGGAAACCTTAGCCAAGGAAAAACCACGGGACCACGTCCAGACGCCAAGTATCACTAACTAAAAAGTTAAACGAAACAAATGTTACCTACACAGCACCGTTGCAAATACAGCTTCCAACCTTAGCCAAGGCCTACTGCCGATGCGTCCATGTCCTTTGAATCAACGCTACGAATCCACGCGCGCCCTTCCAGCCAAGAAGCCTTGTTCGCTTGTTCACTTTGGTACACCCCAAACCTACCATTAATCAGCTGCTCTGATTTTAATTCTCAACACTCCCGCCTTTGCAGAAGGTGAAGGATTCAGTACACCCTGAACCTTAAGTTGCTCAAAGGTGTTGAGTCACACTGGTACACTCAGGCTACTAGGTCGAATATATAAGTGATGGACCTAAGCTGAAGAATGAATCAAGCACTTGGCTTCAATCTAGAAGAGGAACAAGCTCACAAGATGTGAATGAGAAATAAGCTTATTGCTCTTCGAATGGACACTCTAATAAATAAACATTTTTTTCTCTCTCTTGAAGTATTGAGTCACTCTGTGTCTCTGTGTGTGTTTAGAGAAGGTATAGAAGGGTTGTATTTATAGAATTTGTGACCCTGAGCCATGTAGAACGTGGGAGAGTGGAACAAAGAATTTTGGATCTGAGAAAGATTGAGTTCGTGCTAAGTCCAATCGATTGCACTCTGGGTCCAATTGATTGGGCTATGTCCAATCGATTGGGTATAAGTGTCTAATCGATTGGCCTCAATAAATTTCCTATCCCGTAGGCTCCAATTGATTAGCCTCAAATAAGTTTCTATCCCGAAGGCTCCAATCAATTTCACAGAGTCTCCAATCGATTTGGCTTTAAATATGTTCTGCCTTACAGACTCCAATCGATTTCACAAAGTCTCCAATTGATTGGGCTTATATATTGTTCTGCCTCGTAGCTTCCTATTGATTTCAGAGAGTCCTCCAATCGATTGGGCTATGTCCAATCGATTAGACAGGTTCCAATCGATCGAACTTTCCCATAAGTCAATATTTTTTACTCAGACTCGAGTCTGTCCAATGACTAGGTTTGACCATTATATTTTATTCATTTTAAACCTATTCCTATGGCCACTAAGTCACTTACCTTCATAATCGAGTGTACACGATCTATAACCGACAAATGGGCAATTACTCAGATGACTCCTGTCGTCAATCGTCTGATTCTTGCTGTCTCTGTCTTCTAATCTTCAAGTAGTCGGCGTAGTATGCATACCACGACATCTCCACACTACACTGGTGCTCGTAGGAACAGTTACAAGAATGTTTTTATGTCAAACAGAATCTTTGCCAAATTGAATATGAAAATATTCCTTTCTATGAATATTATGGAGTATGAAGAAGAGGAATGTGATCCAAACGTGGATCTCCAGTAATGCCGAACTTCGTGTAGAACCTGTGGGAGAGGTTCCAGTGCTCGTGGAGGAAGAACTCAAGTGATACAACAAGGATCCTCATCTACGTCGAGAGGACACAAAAACTTTTCTAATTTATGGAAGATTCCTTCTTCTTGGCTAGTACCATTGTAGTTATAGTGCAACTTGACACATCTCCAACATCGTCTTCATCTTTAATCGCATGAAGGATCTAACTCTAATTCTGAACCAACTGAAGGAGAGTTTGTATCTTCTTATGCTTCATATCAGTTTCTCAGGTATTTTAGATGCTGAACTATTGTTGGTGAGCTTTCTATCATCTTTTTTACTTTATCTGGTACTCTAGTTGAGAGAATTTTTATGAGTAGAGGTTGGACTGACGCAATGCTTTGGGAAGGTATTTTTCATCCTAGACGAGTTAGCTAGGATTTTCTATGCAAATACGCATTATGTAGATCATAATGGTCTATTGTTTAAGACCCATATTGATAGTCGGGACATTACAATGACTCTAAACCTTATCGCCCAAGTTTTGAATATCAATGAATTCAAATTTTTACCTGGAACTAAAAAGCTTCGGATAGAAAAAGGGAAATTGACTTAAGAATTATGTGGAAGAACCCTTGATTGACCTAAGCACATCAAGCAAGGATAGATCACTGAGCAGTATAAATTGCTCAATCTAATTTGTGGATACAATATTGATCTCCCTAGCCATTCCACTGAAGTGAAGCCCGATAGGCTCCAACTTCTTTATTTGTTAGGCACTGGAGCAACTTTTGATCTATCTCATTTTATATTTAAAGTTATGATAGGTGCAATAGATTTGTCAATTAGTCATCCAAGTCTTCCTTTTCCCCAGCTCATTGGCTCTATGTTAACACAGTCCAGGTCTCAATTTGAAATGGTGAGGTGGTTGTTACCTCAAAAGGTCCTCTCTCTATTACATCGGTGAAAAAAGAAGTTCACATGCAGTACCTCCACTAACTTCAATTGATCATGCACCCTTAGCTCCTTTCATTCCCCACATGATCCAGAGGCTCCACATGATCATATTCCAGATTCTCCTTCTGCTGATTTTCTAGAGCTTCACGCTATTTGTGCTTTCCAAGAAAGATTTGTAAAGTCATATTTTATTGTATTGTCAATTCCATGACAATTGTATGTCATATTGTATTTGTCATTGTCTATTCCAAGTCATGTAATATCTGAGAGAGACAAGATTGAAGAACAAAGCTGCATTGGATCAAGCTGTACTGGTAAATCATCCGATCCAGCACTTCAAGGAAGATCAAACAAAGTACTCCTAGCTCATCACGATCAAGGTGAAGGCATTTGCTAAAGATTGGAGTGTTCAAAGACATCCCAAGATGATCCAAACTCAAAAGGTATATCAGGTTTGTGTTTGTAAGTTAATCTTCACTTAATTGGACTTTATTGGTTTAACTTTGTATTGACCTTAGGCTAGTTCCTTGTTTGGACAATGAAATATCCATCCACATATTTCATATAATATAGCATTGGATAGATAATTTTATTAGCTTTCCAACGAGCTTTGAATATCCCAAATCGGACTTCGAGAGCAAAAGTTATGACCGTTTTACCAAATGGGTCCCGTACTATTTTTTTGAAGCAGGGGCAACCGAAGTCTTTTGGGGCACCCGCGCTTACATACCTTTCTGTCTCCGTGAAGTTCTCAGAGCGCGGGCGACCGAGATAACTTCGGTCGACCCCGCTCCTATTTTGAGTGATTTTTTGACTGTTTGAGAGCCTTTTCATGGGTACTATTTATACCCCTTTTGGCCTATTTCGTGAAGAACTTTTGCAAACTTGTACTTACCTATATTGAACAAACCCTAAGCCTAGATAAGTTGTTTGGTTGAGACCAAATCTCCCCATAGCTTCAATTGCTTTGGTCAAATCGATTGTACTGTACGGATGGGTTTTTGTTCGTAAAAGCAATCGATTGTACTCACGGTCAAATTGATTGGGTACTATGAAAGTTTTGTCCTATATGGTCTAATCGATTGGTTCTCACAGTCCAATCTATCAGACTTGGTCCAATCGATTGTAGAAAAGACTCCAATCGATTGTACTCAGAGAAGTTTCTATCCCGTAGAGTCCAATCGATTGGTTCTCACAGTCTAATCAATTAGACTTCTCTTAGCATGAAATGACTAGGGTTAGTCATTTGGCTTAGTTCAATCATTAATTAGATTTTAATATCCTATCCTATGGTCACTAGGTCTCTAACCTTCTTATGTGAACGTACACAATCTTTAACAGGCAAGAAGCAGTTACTCAGATGACTCATGTCGTCAACCGTCTGATTCTTGCGATCTTTGTCTTTTAGTCTTCACGTAGTCAACGAAGAATGCATACCACGACATCTTCGAAGCTACACTAGTGTCATAGGAACGATTACAAGTATGTTTATGTCATACGGAATCATGGCCAAAACTAGAATAAGAAATTATTTTTTACAAAAACCGTTTCAAAACCTATACTATAATCGAATTTTAAAAATAAATTTATTTAATGATTTAAAAAGTTTGCAACATTATAAACCGTTGCAAATCCTTGAAACGACTCAAACTGTTGTAATTCATAACCGTTGCAAATTATAAATTTTACCCATTGTAATTTTCCATATTTGGTCTAGTATTGGATTGGTTATTGTCATAATTATTAACTTGCTAAAATAATGATTTGTATGATCACGATCGTCATTATATACATGAGGATTCATTGGGCTCTTTAGCTCATGATTTTATACCATTGACAAATTTCAGATATATGTGGATAATACAATGGATTCGATGCTATGGTAGATGGTTCGATGATGGAGGAGGAGTACCTTGAGGATGTTTAAATTTATTTCATTAGATCTTGAGATTGTGTTTGAGTACATTTTTATTATTGGAACTCTAGATGATAATATTTAGGGAATTTTTGACATACCCCCCCATATTATCTTTAAAATTTGACATACCCCCCCACAATTTGAAAAAGCTGACATACCCCCCTATGACTCGGTCCACTGTAATTTGACCAGTGTTGACCCGAGTTGACTACCAAATTTTGTATTAAATGGCAAAATGCCCTTGTCTTCAACCTTAGAACAAGGGTTTGGGCCAAAACCCAAACCCCAAATCAAATGGCTGTGGTGGACGGCCGACCAAGAGATTCCAATGGGTTGACCGCCCATCACCGGCGACCAACCCACCGGAGTCTCATGGTCGGCTGGCGACCACTTCGGCAATAATTTAAAACCCAAGGTCAAACACATCATACAATTTTAGTTTTAAAATTTTCATTAACAAAAATGAAAAATAAGACAAAGTAATTTATATTTTAAGCTTTTGAGATGTGGATTTTGGAAAGATGGGTTCTCCCAATTTTAAAATTTTATTCTACAATAAAATCCATAAAAAAAGTCCAATTCATTCATGAGTTTTATTTATTTTTTGGGGTTTTTTCTTCCAAATATTTGTTTAATTCATCAAAAAACCAAAAAAAAAAACTCAAGTTTACCAACATGGGTTTTAATTTTTATTTTTAGTCTCCTCTTTTCATGCTTGATTTGGGGTATGGGTTTTGGCCTAAGCCCATACCCTTGATCTAATGTTGAAGACAAGGGCACTTTCATCCTTTAATACAAAATTAGGTAGTCAACTCGGGTCAACACTAGTCAAATGATAGTGGACCGAGTCATAGGGGGGTATGTCAAATTTTAAAGATAACATGGGGGGTATGTCAAAAATTCCCTAATATTTAAATAGATTTGATGGATTAATTGTGAATCTTTGAAAAATATTTTAGAGAAATTTTAAATTTTATTTATAATCACACCCTAGAACTTGGGTAAATGGGCCGGTCCATGGGCATTTGGGTTGTGCTAGCGTGCCCAGATTCGTGGCGTGAAAGGCTGGATATCATCATCCTCATTATCAAAGACTATGACTCTAGATCATCTAGTCCACCTAGTTAACTGCTTTAATTGTAGTAGTGTCAGTATAAGAGGCAATGAAGGCTTTAACATTAGTAACATTGCTACCATCACTAGAGTCATCAAACTCCTCTTCACTAGCATCCTATGTGGCATTCATCGCCTTAGCCTTTCTCTTCACTTTCTGTTTGCATAGTCATTGGAGATGTGTCCAAAACCTTGATACTCATGACACTGGACTTTATTAGGGTTAGGTTCTTTAGATTCTTTCTTGTTGAACTTATTGTGTTGTTAGGACCCTCGGGGTTCTGTGCTGTGTTAGAAAAGTTTACTTGCCTGCCTCAGAATAATTTTTAGAATTTTTAATAAATAAAACTATTTCTGCATTATCTTGACCAAATTCATCATCAGACTCATCAAAGTCATCCTTTTAAACTTTTAGGGTAATCCCCTTGGGTTTCTTAAGTCAAAGAATGTTCATTTCATATTGTAAGGAATATAACTATATTTTATTTGGCTAAATTCTATAACAAAACACTGTTGTAATCGATTCTATGTTGTGATAGTTAGGCTGAGAGTGTGCCAGTGGTTACACCACTCCTAATTGCTTGAAGACTACAAGATAAAGCCTGAAGACTCAAAAGATTGAATATTGATTCATTTAAAAACTCAGATTCATCTGATTTATCTATACTCACACATATAGGTTGGTAAGTGATTTAAATACCTCAGGGATAGGAGATTTAATAATGATATTCACCTAAAACTACGTCATGAAGCAAGGGTGTCTGATTCACGGCCTAAAAGGCTTAAAAAATTGAATTTGCGGGTGTCTGATCGATTGGAGTAAGCACAATCAATTGGACATTTGGACCTGCAAGGCCAATCGATTGGATAGAGCCCAATCAGTTGGACTAGTGGCCCAATCGATTGGACCAATTCTAGAAACTTTTTATTTGAGCCCAATTGATTGGACCAGCAACCCAATCGATTGGACTTGCATGGTAACAAATTTCCCAATCCAAAAAGAGTCGTAACTGCACCAAACTACTTGTTAAAAGCCATGGCTTTGCTTCCCTCTCTATATAAAGGAACCTTAGGGTTCATCAAACCTAACTCAATACTCAGAGAGCATAATTTCTCCATGTTCCAAGCCTAAGATTCTCTATCACTTAGAGAATCACCATTGGGGGAAAAGCCAAGAGGAGAGAATCTCAGGTAATTCACTTTATTCATTGTGGGTTTTTATTCCTTCATGATCATAGCTTGATCAAACTCCATCTAGGTAAAATTTCATATCATTCACCTAGGTGCTAAAGTAGACCACACGATTGAGAACTCAAATTCTATTTAAGGTGTGTTTGAGGAGTCGGGGCTGGGGGCTGCACCGAATCCTTAATTTTCTGGTCTGGACCAGACAGTGAGAATAATATCAGGCCTGAACCGATCGAAGGGTAGGTTTGGAGATTTACCAAACTGAACACCGTTGAGGGAATCATATTAGAAGGGAGCTCATGAATTCGTATGTGGCAGTCAGAGGTCTTGGATGCATTGATAGTTGGCTCAAGGGATGGACTTGGGTTGTATCATGTAAGTGACGGTGTTGCGTGGATAGACTTCTGTATTGATTAACTTTCTGTTAGTGATACTTCAATGGCTGGACGGGATCCTGTGGTTTTTCCTTGAGAGGGTTTTCACGTAAAAACTTGCATGAGTTGATTGATTTGCGTACTTCTGCACTTTGTTAGAGATTACAACAACTGATTAAGAAATAATATATCCTTGATATATTCAATCTTAATATGTTGGGGGTAATCACATGTTAATCAATTATTAGCAATTGTATGCGATCAAAACCCATTTACTTAAACCAGTAAACTGGATTTGGTATTAATTACTTAGATAATTTTAAATACATATTCACCCCCCTCTAGGTTAAAATCTATCACGTGAAGGGAATATTTCAATTGGTATCAGAGCCTAATTACTCCATTAGGCTTAATCGCCTGAGTAAGATTATGCTCATTATTCTCATATGGAAAGATGAATAATGAGGTGTTCACTGAAATGAGTTTTAGTAACTCAGAAAGTGAATATAATCTGAACACATCCTATCAGGAACTATATTTAGAAAGTCTTAAATTAGCCAAGACAAATAAATTATTAGTTAATCAAATTGATAAATGAAGAGAAATTAACATGTCTTTAGATCTTACCAATATTGAACTCACTGTGGAAAAAAATCAATGGGAAGAAGAGAAGAAATCTATTCTAAACAAAATTAAGTTTTTGGAATGCGAGTTCCATGCTTGTATAAATTCAAGGAAGTCTTTAAAAATTCAACTTGTGAACCTAAAGAGAGACTTACCTTATTTTACCAAGAGCATATAAAAATTGAATAAACTTTTAATTAGGTGGTAATCTTGAAGGAGATAGAAGAGGTTTAGGTTTTGTTGAAAATGGTAATACCTCCTATCTTCTAGAATTATTTTTGTGAAATCAAGAATGTCAGCCAATGTGAAGGTTCCAAATAAAATTCTTGTGCCAAAATTGTGGTAAAAAGGACTCTATATATATTTGTCCTAAAATGACACAATATATTAAGGAATCTAGAAAGATTGAATCTATTATAAATCCTGACACCTTCCAAAAGAAAATAGGTGAACTTTATCAAAAGTCTAATGCCTTAGGTAGATAAATCTCAAGTTATCTCACCGTTGGAACAAAAAGACTGTCTACCAATCTCAGACTTTTAAGGCTCAATCCACGAAGTGGACCAAAAATGCCAAAAAGATTATTATATCTCACCCTTTGGACTAATAGCAAAAATTTGTAAACCACTACTTTTGAGGTATAAGACCCTTTGGGTGAAAAAATATAGTCTAAAGTATATGATGATCCATTTTGCATTTAAATCTCTTGAAAATAATAGATGGTATTTGGACAGTGGGTGTTCTAGACATATGATTGGAGATAAGCCTATGTTTTGTAATATTGAGGATCACAAAAATGGCAGTGTTACTTTCGGAGATGTTAATATGGTTAAAGTAATTGACCGATGAACTATTCAGGCTCATGGTATTCCTAAATGCGACAATCCACGTCCTCTGAATCAACGCTACGAATCCACGTGCGCACTTCTAGTTAAGAAGCCTTGTCCACTTGTTCAGTTTGGTACACCCCAAACATACCGTCGATCGGCTCCTCCGATCTTAATTCTCAATACTCCCGCCTTTGCAGAAGGTGAAGGATTCAGTACACCCTGAACCCTAAGTTTCTCAAATGGTGTTGAGTCACACTGGTACTCTCAGGCTACTAGGTCGAATATAGAAGTGGAAGACCTAGGCTGAGGAAATGATCAAGCTCTTGGCTTTGATCAAGAAGAGAACAAGCTCACAAGATGTGAATGGAAAATAAGCTTCTTGCTCTTCGAATGGACACTCTAATAAATATAATATTTTCTTCTATCTCTTGAAGATTGAGTCACTCTATGTCTCTGTGTGTGTTTAGAGAAGGCATAGAAGGGTTCTATTTATAGAATTCCAAGACCCTAAGTCATGTGGAACGTGGGATGATAGAACCAAGAATTTTGGATCTGAGAAAGACCAATTCTGTGCATGGTCCAATCGATTGTGCACTAGGTCCAATCAATTGGGCCATGTCCAATCGATTGGGGATAAGTGTCCAATCAATTGGGCTCAATAAGATTTCTGTTCCGAAGGCACCAATCGATTACACAGGGTTTTCCAATCGATTTGACTCAGAAAAGTTTGTCTCAAAGACTCCAATCGATTTCACAGAGTCTCCAATCGATTTGACTCAGATAAGTTTCTGTCCCGAAGGCTCCAATCGATTTCTCAGAGTCTCAATAGATTGGGCTTAAATAAGTTTCTGCCTCATAGTTTCCAATCGATTACACAGAGTCTCTAATCGATTGGGCTGTGTCCAATCGATTGGGAATAAGTGTCAAATCGATTGGACTATCCCATTAGTTAATTTAATTGACTTAGACTCGGGTCTGTCCAATGACTAAGGTTGACCATTATATTTTTGTTCATTTTAACCAACTCCTATGGCCACTAAGTCACTTACCTTCCTAATCGAGCGTACATGATCGTTAACTAACAAAACGGCAATTACTCAGATGACTCATGTCATCAACCGTCTGATTCTTGTTTTTTCTGTCTTTTAGTCTTCACGTAGTTGGCGAAGTATGCGTACCACGACATCTTCACACTACACTCGTGCTCGTAGGAACGGTTACAAGAATATTTTTATGTCAAACAGAATCATTGCCAAATTGAATATGAAAATATTCCTTACAATATTCACACTTGAATTGAAGAAAATCCCTATCCAACTGCTCACAAATTGTCCTATTGCTTGAACTGCCAAAATCTACGAATCACTCCTGTTTATGTTCCAAATTCACAAGAATGATCTGAATTATGTATAATTGGGCAAATATAGGACCTTCACCTGTATCATTTTTAATTTTATGTGGGCGTATGCCTTCAGACCTATTAGATCCTTCACATATCTAGAGAAATCGGGACTTTGACCAAAAAGTCAAATTTTAACTTCTTAGCCATATCTCCCAAATGGCTCCATGAAAATGAGATATAAGACCATAAGCCCGCACCATTTTTTATTTCATGTATGCGTATGTCTTTACTTTTGTAAAATATGTATCTTGATGAAGATCCAACGATCAATATTTTTCCACCATCCGATCTTGCTTGATCTGAATATCTACAATTCCAAATGTAATCTAAGGCCATACGCCCACACCATCTTGAATTTCATGTATGCCTTTACTTCTAAAAAAGGTGTCCATCTTGATAAAGTTCCAATGGTCAGTGCTTCTCGGCCGTCTGATATTGTTAGATCTGGAAAATGCAATCTAAGGCCATACACCCGCACCATTTTAAATTTCATGCGGGCGTATGCCTTTACTTCTGAAAAAGGTATTCATCTTGATAAAGATCCAACGGTCAGTGCTTCTTGACCGTTTAATCTTGCTAGATTTGGAGATCTACCACTTCAAAATGCAATCTAAGGCCATATGTCCGCACCATTTTGAATTTCATGCGGGCGTATGCCTTTACTTCTGAAAAAAGTGTTCATCTTGATGAAGATCCAACAGTCAGTGCATCTCGGTCGTCTAGATCTGGAGATCTACCACTTCAAAATGCAATCTAAGGCCATACGCCCGCACCATTTTGAATTTCATGCGAGATACGCCTTTACTTCTGAAAAAGGTGTCCATCTTGATGAAGATCCAATGGTCAGTGCTTCCCAGCTGTCTAATCTTGCTAGATCTGGAGATCTACCACTCCAAAATGCAATCCATTTTGAATTTCATGTGGGCGTATGCCTTTACTTCTGAAAATGGTCCCCATCTTGATGAAGATCCAATGGTCAATATTTCTTCACAATCCGATCTTGCTAGATCTGAATATCTGCAATTCCAAAATGCAATCTAAGGCCTTATGCTCGCACCATTTTGAATTTATGCCGACGTATGCCTTTATTTCAAAAAAATGTATTCATCATGATGAAGATCTAACGGTCAATGCTTCTCGACCGTCTGATCTTGCTAGATCTGGGATCTACCATTCCAAAATGAAATATAAGGCCATACGCCTGCACCATTTTGAATTTCATGCAGGCGTATGCCTTAACATATAAAAAATATGTTCCTTTCGCAGTATATCCAAAAAGTCAACCTTCCTTAACTGCTTCAATGTTGACCAAGTGGACCTCTCGACACATCTTTTGGTCATAATTTTCAATCCCAAGCCATATATCTTCTATAACACACATGAACCTAAAGTACCTGGCTAGAATCACTAATAAAGAATTAATGAGAGGTGTTCCAAACTTGGGAAAACCATCAGGTAGTGTGTGTGGAGCATGCCAAATCAGAAAACAAATTAAGAGCCCACACAAGAAAATAAATAGATGTGCCAGTTCTAAAGTTCTTGAATTGATCCATACGGACTTGATGGGTCCTATGTGAACGTAAAGTATAGGAGGAAAGAGGTATATACTTGTCATGGTTGATGATTTCTCTCGACTCACATGTATTGCATTATGGAGAGAGAAATCAGATACTTTCGATGAGTGCAAAAGAATATGTCAAAGAATTCAAAATGAAAAGGGAAACATTATTCTGAAGATCCGAAGTGATCATGAAGGTGAATTTGAAGATTCTAGATTCATTGAATACTGTAATGAAATTGACATTAAACATGAATTTTTTGCACCTATTACACCATAACAAAATAGAGTAGTTGAAAGAAAAAATAGGGTGATTCATGAAATGGCCTGGGTTATGCTTCATAACAAAAACCTCACTCAGAATCTATGGCCTGAAGTAGTGAATACCACCTGCTACACTTTGAATCAGGTTTATTTGAGACTAGGAACATTGAATAGTCCTTATGAGTTATGGTCTGGCAAGAAAGCGAATGTAACATACTTCCGAGTGTTCGGGAGTAAGTGTTATATCCTTAGAGATATAGAATCTCTTGGGAAGTTTGATAAGCGGGGATACGATGGAATTTTCTAGGGTATTCTACAAGTAGCAGAGCCTATCGTGTCTTTAATCAAAAAACCAAAACGATTATGCAATCAATTAATGTGGTTATCGATGACACTAAAATTGAATCTGTACCTTACCAAATGACAAGGATGATGAAGTCACTCATAGAGTTGATAACATAACTAACTACATCAAAAAATGATGTTGGTCAATCTGTCAAGAAAACCCTTCCTATATGGGTCCGAAAGAACCATTTGATTACAGATGTAATAGGAGACATAGAGAGTAATGTACGAATTAGAAGACAAATTGAAAATGTGGTCAACTTTGTTTGTTATACTTCTCAATTTGAACCCAAGAACGTGGTTAAAGCTCTAGCTGATGAAAATTGGATAAGTGCTATGTAAGATGAGTTACGTCAGTTCTCAAGGAATAATGTGTAGTACTTGGTACCTAGGCCCAATGACACAAATGTGATAGGTACCAAATAGATTTACAAAAATAAGTCTTATAAGAGTGGTACAGTTATCAGAAATAAGGCCAGATTAGTAGCTCAAGGCTATACCCAAATTAAATGAATTGACTTCGATGAAACTTTTGCCTTGGTTGTTAGACTGGAATCTATTATAATTCTTAAGCCATTTAATGTTCAAACTATATCAGATGGATGTAAAGAATACATTTTTAAATGACATTCTTCAAGATGAAGTCTATGTGGAACAACTCAAAGGGTTTGAAGATCCGCATTTCCCAAAACACGCACACACACACACACACACATCATCATCTTAAAAAAGCTCTCTATGGTTTAAAGTAAACTCCTAGAGCTTGGTACGTGAGGCTAACTAATTTTCTTGTCAGTTAAGATTTTATCAGAGGAAAAGTAGACAAGACTTTATTGATTAGCTTAATTGATTGATTGGTTATTTTTCCATCTTTCTCTATTTTTGTTTTTATATTATAGGGAGAGTTGGGTGAGGATTGTTAGGTTATTTGTTTATAGTCTTCTTGTTTGATTTTGTTTTCCAATATCTGTTTACAAAATTTCAAAAATATCTAAAAATTAGAAAATTGAAAAGTTAAAAAAAATGGTCTTTTTAGAGTTATGCACTGCATTCATCATGACATGAAGTTGGGTTGAGCTCTCTTCTCTCTCCTAAACAAGGAGATTAGGATTCCATCTTGGAAGCCGTCAGCCTTCCTTGGCCGTCGCAGGTATTAACCAGATTGAGATCTGATCTTGTTCTAAGTGGGATTACAGGATTGCTCTATTCAGGATCCGTGGGATTTATTTCTTGAGCTGCATTCATCTTTCTTGGTCCTAACCACTAATCAGGCTAATTTTTGGTATATACATCTACCTAGGGATGGGCCAAACATTCATACGGTCATTGGTCTATAAGAGTGTGCCACGTGGCATTTTAGGTGTAACCCGGATGCCCATAGCAAAAAATTTCTCGTTGAAGAGATGGGCCTGCAAGTGCGCAGCAGACATGGAAGGGCAACTTGATCCAAAGAAATCTAAAAGTTCCATTTGGCGTTTAACTTGTTTTTGTTACCGAAGTGTCGAGTTTTTAGAGCTTTATACCCTGCATGGTTGCCCGTAGAAAAGTTTTCTAAAAAATGATTCGCATCCATAAATATCCATAAATGTTTTCTAGATCAACACATATTGACTAAACACGGCTTAATTTTTTATTTTATTTGGCAAAATGCCTGTTAATATTTTAGTGCTCTCTTGGCTATCTAAAGGGGCCGTTTGGGAACATATGGCTTGCTGCCAACTCCAAAAATTCAAAAAGTCTCCAGTTTTCTGTTAAAATTCTTTTCAAAGTTGAAAGTAGGGCATGAAATGGATCGGGTCAGAACCATACTTGTTTAGTAAACTTAGATTCTTGTAGATTAAAAAAAAAACCCTTTTTTAACGTCCCGTTTGAATCCTGGTGTGAAGTGATCAGTTCCGGATCTTCTTCCATCCGATCCGACTAAAGCAGCTCCTATTTTTCAGTTTATAAAGTAAAAAAAAGAACCGAAAAGCAAAGGTCCCAAAAAGTTAATCCAGTGCAGTTCTGGGGCTAGTTCTGAACTTGCTTAGAATTTACCACAAACTGCCTGTTACCAAGCAGCCCCTTAAGCAACCGAAAGTTGACATTTGCTGTCATATTCCAACTTTTATTTTGTATTCTTTGAATCTTGTCAGCTTCATCATGCCTAAGGTCCCACCTCTCTATCATTTTCTTTCTCCTCAGCTCATTATTCCCACTGTTGCCTAGGATCCTACCTTTTTTTTTTTTTTTCCAATCGCACTTATTGGGATTTTATAGGACAGGAACCCACCATGAGTCCATCTTAGAGATCTATGCCAAAATCGACATGATCTGATCGAACAGTCAACAAAATAATGGGAAGTGATCAATAATGTATACAGATCGTACGGGTATAGTCACGTCATCAAATCAATTTTTGGTTTAGAAAATCTCCTACGTCCGATACGCCACTGGATGGGGAATCAATGGCCTTATGTTTAAGGCTTTTAGCTAATAAGTTAGGACTAATATGAACAAGCATGATATCATTATGTAGTGAGGCATGTGGGGGCAACTACCACCCCTTAAAAGCATAAAAGAAGTGTGACTCTTTAAAAAAATAAAAAGGCATGAAAGAGGTGGATCAACCACTTATGTAAAGGACTGGGAGATCACATGGCATGTTATCTATGATGTTTTTATTTACATAGGCTACACTTTTATAGCATATGGACTACAAAGAATGGGTTCAGCATGGTTTAGGCTTGTATACCATTTTGGCCAACTGGGATTTGGGCTTGGGCTTATTAGTCAAAGCCCATGATGGTTCGGCTGTTTATGACCTCATATAATACAGAAAACAAATTAGGGTTGATCCCAACCCAATGAAAATCTTTATCTTCTATTGAAGTGTTCAAGAAAACCAAATTATTTGGGAAGCTTTCGAAAATGTGGTGAGGAATCACGAGTTCTGCTGAGACAACAAACAATTACATTTTAATTAGATCTCAAATCAAAATAATTTTTTTTTAAAGAAATTAACATTCCCTGCTTTAAATAAAAAAAAATAAAAACCCTAAAGCATTCTACTCATGAAGATCTAAGCCAATAGAAGTAGACATATCACAAATTTGTCTAGAAAGAGGGCTTAGTTAAGACTGGACCTACGTAAATAAAACAAAAAAATTAAAATTCTTTAGTAAACCTGATCTCTTTGCAGTTATCAAGAAGTTTCATCCACAATTCAAGTCCCAAGATCAATCAGATAATCTAGGGACAATATTTCAGCATCAAAATCAACCAGCATTCCTAACATTGTAGCTTATTTTATTCAAGTTCATTGCCAAAATGTTGAGGGCACCACGGCCATTAGCAAGACAATTTTAATGTGCCAAGGCTACATTGTCATTTGAAAGTAAGACAATGAAGGTGTGTACTACAAATTGTCAATATGGGGAATTAAGCTGCAACATTTAAAATCTATTAAAAGCATGTCTTGCTATAGTGTCATTTTCGCATTCTACAGCTTTCAATTCAGTGGAGAAAAACAATCCGGAAGTAGACTGCAGCTTAAATGTAGGGACTAATGATGAATATCAGCAGATACTAATGTACTGGGCATTATGCATTGGTTTGTACTGATTCGGAACTAGGTCTTTGACAAGGACTCCCCAAACATCTTAGCAGCTGATGTGTTCCAAAAAACAAATTTTTGTTACCCTGGTAAGCACAAGATAAGGGTTTCAGGGTCGAAGGCCATGCATTCCATCTGTTACTAAACTTTCAATGCACATTCCTCAAGCAGCGATGGATGAATTCAACTCATTCAGAATGCGGCAATATGTACTATGATCTGATGTGTTCTTGAAGCCAGGAATAAAATCTGAGAAAAATCTCAACACTGCTGCTAGATGTTGCGAGTCATTGGAAGCAAATGCTGCTTCAAGAAATAATGAAGGCCGGATGGTATTGACCTGAAATGCCACCAATATTTCTGTTAAAAGAGGATTACCAAATAGTGACTGAAGTTAACTAAGATTGAAGGTGATGATATGAAGAACAGCAATAAAGACATGTCTGGAAGATGGCATGAAAAAGCAAACAGGTAATAAAATATGTAAATTGGTGAGAGATGCATTCAACCATGTTCCTCCATTTCTAACAGCCCAAGAGGATAGGGCAACGAGAATCTTTTGCAAGGCATCTATGCTCCTCCTCAATTTGGCTTTCCTGAAGGCCACTCAAATAGGATATTCCCCTTGACAAATGTTATCCAACATTTTCCTTAGGACTAGAAGCAGTATGTTGGTGAACAATATGATACTTCTATATGTTCAGAAGAATAAGCGACTATGAAAAGTTTGGCCATGTTATTCTTGAAAAAAATGTTCAATCCAATCACGCAAATGTTTCTCAAAATTACAGTGTCTTGGTATCAAAATGTAAAATTTACATTAATGTCAAAACTTGCAGATTCTACACAATAGAAGCCTCATTTTCCTAGGTGAATGGTTCTTAAGAATCACCTTATTCTTCCGTGCATAACGTAGAGCTTCAAGATAATAGCCGTCTTGCACCAGTAGCAAAACATAGTCATGATGCAATGAAAGCTGCCTTAGCATATCCATACCCAACTTTCTTGTCTGGAAATTCTGACGACCTGACTCTAAGAGTTGCAACGCAACTTCTTTTGAGGGCTCAAGTATCTGCATGACGCAAAAAAGGAAATAGGATGATTTTCCTAACAAAAGCTCTAGTGAAACAAGAGTCAACAAACCCTAGGAGCAAGTCGGGTGCCAAATTATAAAAAAAGAATGTACACAATTCCATTCCTCTTCCAAGGATATACAACCTTAACAGTAGGTCAACTAGTTAAAAATGAAGCGATTGGGTACAGAACCAAATCTGATATAGGAATCTTTAATCATCTACTGTTGCCACCACAAGTAGGGCAACCATTCGCAAGGCCTATGTCTCTAAATTGCATAATTTCCAAATTTCGAAACTATGGGTGCAATGGGAATGATTTCACACTTGAAATTCAACATCAAGCCCATGCAAAATTATACAGATATATAGCTTTTTCATCACCCTCCAAGCATAAGAACTTAAAAGTAATCTCCAAAGGACAAGATTGGAGCAGCTGCTGAGTTCATATACCTACCTTGTTTACAATGAACAACCCAAGTTCTGCATAGCGTCCACTGCGGGCTAGCAGTTGTATAGTCATTACATTCAGATTTTGATGTACTTTGAGTTTTACCGAAGAAGCACTGCGATGATGAAAACAGATCACAGCTCTATGGAAAACCCAAAAAATAAAATAAAACAAAATAAAATGAAATGAAAACCACTTGTGTTCTACAAAATTATAGTTGAAATTTCAACATACTATAAGATCTTGTCATGTAGCTTGTGAACATAGCAACCATGCTTTTGAGTTTTAGTGAAAGTTGTAAGTTGTGCTCCTCACATTCTTCTAGAGAACATAGAACATAGGCATGGAGTGAGGAAAGGAATACTAAATGGTATACCTACGGAAGTACTCAACAATGATAGCAACTAAGTACGCAGGGTCTCCTGCCATCTCTTCCTCAACAAGAGCCAAAACAAAGCTGTACATCTCATCAGGTGAAATTGCTGCGGAAGCAACTTGAGACTCCTGCTGCTCAGAAACATCCGAGTCTAATGGATTGCTACTGGCTCCAAGTATTTGAAACTGTAAAGATGACTGCTCAATCTCCGCACAAGAAGTTTCAGCACCTGTCTGATTCTTTTCAAGAGACTCTCCTAAATTAGTTTTCAGTAGCTCTAGGTTTACATTCTCCTCAGATTCAGAGCAAGTTGATGATCTATTCACCGTGGAACCTGTGGTAAGATCAATAGATTCATTCTCCACATTTCCACTCATGGATTGTCGAGATTCATTGTTCCCTCCACTCACAGATTCATGTTTAATGGATTTTCCATGTGTCTCCCTTCTGGTGATAGATTCATCAGCGACATTCCTAGAACCATCAAAATGCTGGTTGCCAGAAGTTGAAGTCTTCTCACTTCCTACTGCTCTTCCCTGAAGAGAACTTCCCAATTTAATTGAGTAAGAGTAAGAAGCAACCAGTACATCTATTGCCCTAGAAACCATGGATACAGGTCGCCGTTCTAGAATTACAGTACGTATAATCGACAAGCATAATTGCTTAGCCTGAAATGACAAATCAAGTTGCATGCATCAGTGCCAGGTTTTATGATATAGAATTTCTGCACTAGACATCATTAAATCAGATTCGCACAAGTGCTAACTGTACATAAATATAAGAATGGTGGCCACCTTGTTGGATTCCAACTTGCGTCGCTGCAAGAATTCTAGAACTGAAGAAACTTCTGAGCTACTGGCAGCAATAGCCTGCGACGCAAAGAAATATAGGGTTATTTACAAAAATCACAGGCTACATCTTAATGAACTATGTGAAATACGAACCAATTAAACTTACCTCTAGGTCCAAATGGATCCTCCATATAGTACCATGAGCAGCATCACATATAAGGTCCGGACTGAGAAATGTCCAGCCATCTCCATAGATGATTCCTTCGTGATCACTCGTTTCATTTGTCTCCATATGGACTGTATCTTTGCTACTAGATCGTGAGGAGGACGTATTAGCCCTGGGCAAACCCCTCAACAGAAGAGGAAGGGGAGCGGATATTGGTGCTCGGGATTCTGAAAAAATATCATACAGTATAACGACTTTTGCGTCCACTTGATGAACAAGAAGTACATTATCAACCACACTGACTGCAATTTTGTTTGAATAAATTGGCAAAGAACCCTGAAACAGAAATCAACAACACTAGAAAGTCAAAAACAACATTGTAGAATGAAGCAAAATATACACTGGTGGGAAATTTATATGCCAAAATAACGCATTCTCTTGAACTTCTACCAGGACAATCAAAAATATATGTTTCTGTGATAACATAAGCAGTGGACCAATTTCTCGGACATAGATTTCATTCCTGGAAATGTTTCTTAAACTGATCAACAAATAGAAGAATGTGACAATAAATGAACATAACAATTTCTAGATATGATACAAGCTGGGTAAAGGGTATGAATCTTAAATCCTCAAGATAAGTCAACAATGTTACAGGTAAATTTGTTTTCGTTTTTTTCATCATTGCGAGTACTCGAGAGTGTTTATAAATATAATTCGTGATCCTTCTCATCTGATCAACCACACTTCACCGCCACCCTCTCCAATATCCTTAAGCAGTAGATGGTTATAGTGCACTCACATGGAGTCCAAAACAAGTTATACCCATCCTTTCTCATCAATTCCATTCCTGCCTTCACATATTGTCTCCAATTGCTAGTAACAATCTGTACGACATTCTCCTTGCCCATATTATCCACTACTTCAAGCATCAGTAAATAAATGTATTTTGTATCACTCTCGTGACTAGATACGTCAACAGTCTTGTGGAATACTATATTTCCATTGCAATACACTATAAATTGATGATGATCATTCTAGTGGACCAAGTCCACCCACCACACATGATTGTAACTCCATATGTGGGCCACTTTCTCTTCAAGATGCCAATGTACTTATTCAACTCCTCTACCACATCATCCGGGAGTGGTCATCAGCTCATGTGCAGCGGGGGTCTTCATACCTGGTCCACATTTGGCAGCTATATTGAGCATCGTGTCGTAGTACACTGTGTTGGCCACATTTGGTAGTATGTTGAAGTGCATGAACTTCGAAACAGACTTCCCAACTTCTTCCTCGAGTTACCAATGTCCCGTGAATCTTTCAAAGACTTTTGTTTTGCATCATCCCATCGATCTGCATATGGCTCAATGGGTGAGCTCATCTTGTGGAAGGGGAGGGGGTGATGTAGCCTCTCTCATAGAGTCATACTCGAAGCACGACTAAAACCCTTGGGTCATGACTAGGCAGTCATACTAACACCTGACCAAGGAAATAAATTTCGATTTCGAGGTTTATTTCGACCAGCCCGGAAATGGAAATATTTCGACCAGTGTGGAAATAATACATTTTTCATGGAAATGATGGAAATAATGTGGAAATGTTTGTGGAAAGTTTGGGAAATGATAAAACAAGCATAAAAACAAACTCATAAGCTATCAAACCAAGATATACAACCATATGTAGTGTGGAAATAAATGACCATAACGATCTTTAATATGTTGAGGCAAGTATCTGATAGTCAGTCAAGGTATAATTTAATTAGATAACTATTATTCAATTATTTATTATAAAAAAAAGTCAAAGCAAGGTATTAATGAATCTTTATTCACTCACATTAATGTCTTAATAATATGTATAATTTTAGAAAACCTATTTACTATTATCTTATTACATTTACTTAACCAACTTGTAGATGGGCTGAGTAATGCAACATATAATCAATTTATGTACAAGCATGGATGTTTAGGGTAAAAACTAATGAAATTGGGGTTTTCCCTAAATTTCAAATTTTCACCCTAAATGATCTTCAATCTGTGCACAATCAAGTGTAAATGCATCATAGATTTGACGCATTTACACCTAAACTATCTATTTGTAGCAAGAAATTTTATACTTATGTACATTTCGAATTTAAAAAAACTCCAAGTGGGATTCGAATCATCCTCACAATCAATTTGTGAACCAAGAAATCTACAATGGATTGATCTTTTTTATAAAATAAATATATGAAAATGAGTTAAATAGATCAGATATAGGGATTTGTGGTGGTTTTGAGCTCAAATGAGATGTTTCCTACCTTCAATAGAAATGTTTTCATAGATTTTGAAACATTTCGACTGAAATAATACCTATTTACACTGTCAATTGATCGAAATTTAATGTTTACGCAAAATATTTTGACATGTATGGAAACATTTCGTGTATGTATTCTTTCCTGCCTGTGGTAAACTAGAAATAGGAAATATTTCGCAACATATTTCGATAATTTCGTGAAATTTATTTCCTTGCACCTGACATGCCATAACCTGAAGAACTACTACTTGCCTCTTGAACCAAATGCCCAAAATCTGGTCAAGTAGCATCCAATCTTTCTCTCTGTTCTGCATCCCACTAATCAGCAAGGGATCTTTGCCTGGTAGTCAGAATATCATTGTCATATAGAATGTTAATCGAACCCATCCCAGTTTATAGTTGTCGCATAGCCACCTCCCCAAACTCCTGTTTACCTATTTAGTTCTTTCCCACTCATGTCTAATTTCTATTGTCCCTCTCCGTATCTTATGCCATCTGCATTCCAACTGCCTTTAGACAATTTCTATAGATCTCCACATTACGGAAACAACCTGCCAAGTTCTGCTTCAACTGAGACCACCCCCCCTCCACACAAACACACACACGTGACACATAGACTCCAAATCTCCTTCCCACAATAATTGCACTTCGTCTTCTCGTATTCAAAGTATGTATCCCTACGGGACATCTCGATGTGTCACAAACTACAACATGAATAGCAATAAAAAATCAAAGTAAGAATCAAGTCAAACATTACAGCCGTCGTTTGATGGGTAGTTATTGGAACACTTTTCGAGTTATGATGGGTTGATATTGTATCCATGCATTGATCAACCAGCGGCCGATCATAGGGCCATGGCTGATCGTTCCCAACAAGGTCGTGCACAACCTATGTCCAAATCGCAGAACCTTTCCTGGCACTGTTAGATTTTTATCAGTTTTGGGTTTGTCGATTACGGTTGAGCAAATTGTGCTTGTGTGCCTCTCAAGGCATGCCCCATTTGTTTTCTACAGTGGATTGCCTGTTCACCATAGTTGATAAGATAAGATATATTAATGCCTGTGTATAGGTTATGATTCTTTTGTTTGCCATTTGATCGTTGATCTACTCATGTCTTCCTCCTAATCAGTTGCTCAACTCTGATAACCAACTGGTTTTTCTTCTAATTGATCCTATCGATTGGTTGCTTTGTTTTTGTGGTCATTTGTCTGTACCAACCCATCTTTGGATGCCCAACAATCTCATGACACGTCCTAGCGAACCCCGACTATGTTGCTCAAGAAATCCCGAACAAACCGTTATTCTACCAGCAAAATTTGTGAATCTGTGCTATGAATGACCACACTCATCCCTTCACCATCTCCTTAGGCCACTAATTGACCTACCTTAATTTAATCACTACCTTTTCTCTGGTAATTTTTAGTGTTGCCGTGTTCACCTCCCACCCAGGTTGTATTATTTGTTTCCAACACAAAATCATAGTCTCGTGTTCTGTTTTCATGGGTCTTATATTGGAGGAAAGAGACTTAAGGGTTTGTTGCCATGTAGCTCACAATTGTCTCTTGATATTTATGATTCATACTTGTTATGATTTCCTCCCACCTGCTTTCTAGTGTTTTTTCATGTGGAAATAGATCGAACGGTTTCACTCACTTCAATAAGTTGGTCGATGGTGATGGGCGGCCAACTAGCCAGAATCTCATGGCCATCGTCCATCATGACCATTTGATTTGGGGTTTGGGTTTTAGTCCAAACCCACATGTTTTTGTTCCAAGATTAAAGAAAGGGGCATTTTAGTCCTTTTAAAAAAAATTGATAAGTGTGTATATTTCATTAACAAGGGAAAAAAAAAAGGTAGAACTACCTCCTCAACGAGGGAGGAAGTTCCCCAAGTAATTCATTCCATCTATATACAAAGGACTCAAAAAAGCATCCTCTAAAGAGGAGATACAGAAGACCAAGAAAGAGAGAAGCTTTCACGTGCAGAAGCCCCTTTTGAAGGCTTTCTGCTTTCCCCTCAAAGATCCTACGGTTCCTTTCCTTCCAAACCACCCATAAAATAGCAAAGGGAAGAAATCTCCACAAAAGGCGCCCTTTCTCAGAGAAAGAATCAGACACTACCCCGTGGAAGAAGCCTCTCACATGCTGAGGAACAATGAAGGATATACAGAAAAGAGTAAAGAACGTCTGCCAAGGCATATAATGTCCCATAAGTAAGAAATCCTCTTGGATAATGCCCCAACATCTCTGGAAGAATAGCATCGAAAAATCGTTTGGGCCCAACGCTATATCTCCTCCAAGACTCTGAATGGCTCCCACCACTTCCTCCTCTTCAATATGTCTCTCCAACCACACCCTCTGCGACTGGCTGATGCAATCTAAAAACAACCTATCCACTGACAGTCTAAAAGAACAAGTCACAGTGTACAGATTAGATCATTAGAGTAAAACCCCACAATAGCCTCCCTAATCTTATCTTCCCCTTCCACAACCTTGCCTTCCAACTGAAGCCTAGCTATGTTGTTACTTCTTCTGGCATTGGCTACCTAATGGAAGAATTTGGTATTGTTGTCTTCTTCTTTCAACCATCTAACCTTGGATTTTTTATGCCAACTGATCTCATTCATCCTAGCCCATTTGGAGAAGTCCCTCTTAGTCAATATGAGTCAATGACAGTCTTAGACGGTAAGTCAACTTTTTCAAAAAATGTGTGTGTGTGTGTGTTTTGGGGGTGTGTGTGTAGGGGGGAGGGGGGGGGGGTGGTATGTAAAAAACTCCCAAGCATTTTTAATGCTTAAATAAGCTATAGATTATTTTTTAGCATTATATGTCACTGGTGGCCAATCCATGATTGAATTCGTAAACGCGAGCTAAGGAGTATACCAACGAGAAACACATATACCATAAAAATAGGCTTTTAAATTAGTTTGAGTACTTAAATTAGGCTTTTGGCACAAGATGAGACATTGCCCTATGTATCGTTTCGATACATTATCAAGGTTTCCCTGATGTTTCAAATATTTTTAAAATTTTTTTACTTTAATTAAATTATTATTCTTGAAATATTTTTAATTATGAAAAACGTTTTCAAAAAAGTATAAAATAATTTTTAGATCGACCAAGTTTTAGGTCAAGCTAAGTTATACAAGATATAATTCATTCATGCACAACCATGGTTGTTTATGGTGAAAACCAAGAAAATTGGGTTTTCTATAATTTCAATTTTTTTTTTTTGAGAAGTATAAAATTTTATTGAAAGCAGAAACGCAAACCAAGGGGCAGCAGGAGAGGACGAGCTGACCTCCCCCCGCACCCCAAACAACAAAGAGACCCCAAGCCCTTAGCTAACAATCATCGCTAAGGCATATAATGTCTCAACGGAACACAAAATCTTCAAAAAAAAGCCCTCTACACTGTATACAATTTGGACCATAGAAACAAAAGCCCTTTAATGTTGATGATGATAGCCCCCAATTCCTCGCTCTTCCCTTCAAAAACTCGTTGATTCCTCTCTTTCCATATCCCCCAGAAGATAGCCATCGGGAGCAGTTTCCACAAGATCCTTCCTCTTTGGGTAAATGCTGTCGTCCACCAACTACCAAGGAGATCAATCACAGAGCCCGATATCACCCAACACATCCCAAACTAAGGCATACCAAATCTCACTTGCTACCTGGCAGTGCAAGAGGAGGTGGTTCACATCTTCTCCACTCTGCTTGCACATATAGCAGTAGTCTACCAAGACGAAGCCTCTGGCCTTCAGATGGTTGATAGTCGTAATCCTATCCAAGGCGGCTGCCCACACAAAGAACGCCACTTTTGTCGGGATCTTAGACTTCCACACCAAGGATAACGGAAGCTGAGGGCTATTCCCACCTTGGAGCACCTCATAGAATGATCTCACTGAAAACTTCTCATTCTTCGCCTTCTTCCAAATCCTCTTGTGATGTCCTACTGGGGACAACATCACCTCCTGTATGAGGGCAAGCAATCTAGACAGGGGTTCTATCTCCCAGTCATTAAGATTTCTTCTGAGCCCTAAGTTCCACGCCATCTCCTCCCCGTTTCTCTGAGCACACTCCATGATAGCCCAATTTTTCCTATCTGAGAGAGAGTAGAGCATAGGAAAAGCGTCTTTCAAAGGTTCTTCACCACACCACGTGTCTTCCCAGAACTTGATCCTATTTCCTGCCCCTACTTCATACCGAATCCCATTAGCAAACTCCCCAAAGACATTCTGTATACCTCTCCAGACTCCACAACCATAAGGTTGTATCGTCTCACTGCTAACCCAACCGAAGTGTGCCTCCCCATGCTTAGCCGCAACGGACTCCCTCCAGGAGCTAGATAGCTCCTCTCCGAATCTCCAGAGCCATTTTCTCAGCAGCGCCTTGTTCATCTCTTTGATTCTCCTGATTCCCAACCCTCCTCTTTTCTTATCCTTGCACACTGAGTCCCATCTCACCAAATGGATCTTCTTCTTGTCCACCCTATCGTGCCATAGGAAGTTTCTCATGATCTTTTCTAGCTCTTGGACCACACCTTTGGGGGCTGTAAACAGAGACATGTAGTAGATCGGAAGACTTGAGAGCGTACTTTTGATGAGTACCACCTTTCTTCCTTTCAAGAGGTATTTAGCTTTCCAAGACGATAGCCTGGCCTTGACTCTCTCTATGACTGGCTCCCACAATGCTTTGGACCTATAGGCTGCCCCTAAAGGTAGACCCAAATAACTCGTAGGCAAGCATCACAGATCAGATGCATTTACACCTTTACTATCTATTTCTAGCAAAAAACAGCATTCGATATAGGTTTATTTGAAGAAATTTTGAACTTTCCTTGAAAATATGAAAAAGCACAAAGTCGACTTCGATTCGTTGCGCCGGTTGATTGAAATAGTTTTTCACGTCATGAATCATAGTGGAGTTGTCGTTTTCTGTAGTACAGTTAATGGAGAAGGAAAGGTTTGAAAAAAATAATGTTTTTTTTAGTAGAAACTAAGGGTTTGGGTCTAGGGTTTGAAAGAGATGTTGGATTCTATGTACAACCACGTGGGGGTGTTCTTAGTGGGCTGCGTTCCACTACCCCACATGGGGTTTATTCTCTATTACTTATGGGTTAAGTGATGGGTCCATCCACTTAATCCACAATCTCTTTATTTCATGTTAGTGGGTTAAGTGGTGGGCTCCCACTTGACCCACACGATTTCTCCTTGTAGAAGGGGCTTCCCCTACTTAAAAATATTACTTATGGGAGATTGAATATTCACTTCAATCTCCCCATTCTCTCTTAAACCCTAATCTCTCCTCTCCCTAACCTCCATTATCTCTCTCTCTCTCTCTCTCTCTCTCTCAATCTTTAGCATATTGGTGACAACCTCAAACAACATGGTATCAGAGCATGGTTACTCTAGGGCCAAAAATCATTATCCCCTAGAATTTCCACGAAGATCTTATATGTGGGTATCCGAAGTCTGGGCAAGTTTTGAGCAAATCGCAGAGGGTCCTCCTGCGAAGTTCTTGGATCTTTTCTAAAGCAAAGGAACCAGAGATCTATTATTCCTGGTGTATTGCCTGCTATCAGTCGTCAGAGATCCACTTTATACCCGTTCTTCAGGATTTTTTATCAGTTTTTTCGGAGAACACGTATATCGAGGTTTTTTGGGTTTTAATTTTCCTCGAGATCCGTGTCATTTTTGGGCTCTCTACCCAAACCGCCCCTCTCATAGGGCTAGTAAGGTTCAACATAAACTTATTTCAGAATTTTTGGGTCATCGGATCTCTAGTTCCAAAAATCGGATCCCCGGCTCAGATTTCGGGTTTGTTTTTCTTGATATTTGTGCACTGCTTGGGCTCTGTACCCTAGCCGCACCTCCCTGTGGATTATCTGAAATCTATAGTCTCGTTTGAGAATTTTCTGATCGTCGGATCTCCCGTTCAAAAAATCGGATCCCGTGCTCAGTTTTTGAGTTTTTTTCTACCTCGAGATTCACGCGTTGTTTGGGCTTTCCACCCTAACTGCACCTCCCTGTGGACTATCTGGGATCTACAGAGCTTGGTTTGGGATTTTTCTGAATTTCGGATTTCCGATTTGAAGCATCGCCCGGGGTTTTTGGCCCGGATCCGGTTTTGCCTTTTTGGGGTTTTATACTTTTGTGGAAACCAAGGTTCCCAGGGCACTTCTACCATAGCCGCACCTCCCAAAGTGCTCCTAGGAACCCTCCGAACATTGGTTTAGGTTCTGCTGACCTTCTGTTCGTCAGTTGGTTATTTCCAGGCCTTCCGCTGTGATGCGTTCATCAGAGGTTTCATCAGTTGAGGATAGCACTCCGTTTCATGGTTCTCATGGAGACCACAACCCCCAATTATGCATCACTACGGTCAAGTTTGATGGGACCAACTATCTTGAGTGGAAGACATTGGCACTCATGTACATCGGGGGACGTGGATACAGTGAGTACCTCACATGAAAGACAGTCAAGCCTGCCGCCACAGACAAATCCCACCGGAAATGGGTTATAGAGAACCTTACGGTGATGTCTTGGCTTCTCCATTCAATGCAACCCCAGATCAACAGGGGGTTCATGTTCCTTCCTACAGCGAGGGAAATCTGGGATTCTGTTACCGAAACATATTCCCAGGTTGGCAACTTTGCGAAGCTCTATGAGTTAGAGCAAGAGATTGCTTGTCTCCGACAGGGGGAGCTCAAGCTTGGTACCTATTATGCTTCTCTCCGAAACAAATGGGAAGAAATAGATCATAATCAGGACTACACCCCGGTTTGTGCTGCGGATGTGAAGTCTTTCCGTGCTATAGTTGAGCAGTCCCGAATATTCCAGTTCCTTTCTGGCTTTCATCCTAGCTTCGAGGCTGCCTGTGTTCAGATACTTGGCAGATCTCCTCCCCCTACTTCATTGGCACAGGTCTATGCCTACATTCAGGGGGAGGATAGTCGCCGCACTACCATGCAGCTACGCAGTGGTAGTGATACTCATGATCGATCTGCCCTTGCCTCTGCGTCTCAGAAGGGTCAGAAATCCTTCCAGAAGAAGACCGGTGATGACAGACGACGTCCCAAGTGTGATCACTGCAGCCGTCTAGGCCATGTGAAGGACAATTGTTGGGAGCTACATGGACGCCCACCGGGTCTAGGCCCAAATCCATGTCAGCGATCTTCAGCGAGACAAGAGCCTCCTGCAGCACTTTCTATGGCACAGGACACTGCACTCTCGTCACCTCCTACTACTGGGGATATGAACTCTTTTTCTCCCAGTGATCTTGAGCGACTTTGTCGTATGATGGCCCAGCTCAATGGGCAAGCCTCCACTTTTACCTCCACCTATGCCCAGACAGGTACTGGATCTGCTTTCTCTGTATCCACTGTTCCTTCTAGTCCCTCCTAGATCATCGATTCAGGGGCCTCAGATCATATGACTGGTATGTCTTCAGTTTTCTCCAGTTATTCTATTTGTTTTGGTCTTGACAAGGTTAGGATAGCTGATGGCACCCTTTCCTCTGTTTCCGGGAAGGGCAATGTTCATGCCTCTTCAGCACTAACCTTGTCTTCGGTACTGCATGTTCCTCAGTTTACAGCTAATCTTTTATCTGTCAGTAGCCTTACCAAGAATCTTAACTGCAGTGTAACATTTTTTCCTTCTCACTGTGTGTTTTAGGATCTGGAGTCGAGGCGGACGATTGGCAGTGGACGTGAGGAAGGTAGCTTGTACCTCTTGGATCGCTCAGTTTCCTCTTCAGCACATCAATCCAGCATCAGTAGTAGTAGTCGAGTCAATAAAGACCAATTATTGCTTTAGCATAACCGGCTTGGTCATGTACCCGTGTCAGTTTTAAAGCGTGTCTTTCCTGCTTTTTCTCTTTGCGATGTTCCGTTCCACTGTGAAACTTGTGAACTCGCAAAGCGTTGTCGCACTGTTTTTCCTCTTAGTGAAAATAAAAGTACTATTCCTTTCAATACTGTGCATTCTAATGTGTGGGGTCCTGCCCCAGTGATGTCTTAATTTGGATTTCGATATTTTGTTATATTTGTTGATGATTTCAGTGGCTCTACCTGGGTATATCTTATGAAGTCGAAAGATTAGGTTTCTTCCATTTTTCAGACCTTTCACAAGATGGTCACCACTTAGTTTAGTACCCTACTCAAAATTCTCCGATCTGATAATGGGGGTGAGTACCTAGACGGGAGCTTTAGAGATTACTTTGCCTCTCATGGCATTATATATCAAACTTCTTGTCCGTCGACTCCCCAACAAAATGAGAAAGCTGAAAGAAAAAACTGTCACCTTCTTGAGGTTGAGTATACCCTTCGTCTTGGGATGCAGGTTCCAAAATCTTTTTGGTCTAAATCCATCCTTCTAGCTGCGTATCTCATCAATCGCATGCCATCTCGTATTCTTGACTTTTAGACCCATTTGTCTGTCTTGCGTCCCGATAGTCCAGCCTTCATTGTTCCTCCCAAAGTCTTTGGGTGTGTATGCTATATGCATGTTCATCGTCACTCTCGTGACAAACTTGATGCACGGGCCTTGAGATGTATTTTCCTAGGATACCCTTCCACTCAGAAGGGATACAAATGCTATCATCCGGGTTCGCGTCGACATTTCACATCTCTGGACATCACATTTGCTGAGCACGTTCCTTTCTTTGGCAGTAAGGTCTTTCTTCAGGGGGAGTGTGATATTGTGGACGAGAGCCCTGTCCCCATGCCGGTTCTTGTACCCATCTCCACTCCTGTGCCTATGGTCGAATCTATGTCTACTATTGACAATGACACTTCTACTACTACAGCGGCGGATATGCGAGTTTATGCCAGATCCAGGAAGAAAGGACAAGTCATTGATTCTGTGTCTGCCAGTCTACCCTCGGATCCAAATCCAAGTATTATTTCTACCCTTGCTTTAGTTCATGAGTCCTCAGAGACTCCTACTCCAGAGGAAGTTTACATGAAAGTGTCACCAGAGTTGAAGTTTGCTGGAAGTGAAAACATGGTGTGCAGACTGAAGAAAGCTTTATATGGGATGAAGCAATCTCCTCGAGCTTGGTTTGAACGGTTCAGCAGTGCAGTGAGAAATGTAGGCTACACACAGAGTCAGGCAGATCACGCTTTGTTTGTAAAGCATCTATAGACCAGTATCACTGCATTGATCGTATATGTGGATGACATACTCATTACGGGGAGTGACCCGACAGAGATCACAAGGCTCAAGGCCTTCTTGTCGTCTGAGTTTGAGACGAAAGATCTAGGACCATTGAGATACTTTCTAGGGATTGAGGTTGCCAGGTCATCGAGGGGCATCTTCATTTCACAGAGAAAGTATGTCCTAGACTTACTGAGCGAGACTGGGTATTTGGGTTCGCGACCAGCAGATACTCCTATTGATCAGAACCATCAGCTGAATTCCGAGGAAGGTACACTTCTAGGTGATCCTGCCTTATTTCAGCGATTGGTTGGCAGATTGATATATCTTGCCCATACACGGCCTGACATTGCTTATGCAGTAAGCGTCATTAGCCGATTCATGCATTCACCTCGGTCACCACATCTTGAGGCTGCACACAGAGTCTTTCGGGACACCAGGTCGAGGCATATTGTTTGAAGTTCATGGCCACCTCAGGGTGGAAGCATATAATGATGCAGATTGGGCAGGTGCAGTGACCGATAGACGGTCTACGTCAGGTTATTGTACCTTTGATGGAGGCAACTTGGTGTCTTAGAGGAGCAAGAAACAACCAGCTGTCGCCCGATCTAGTGCAGAGGCAGAGTTCCGCTCCATGGCACATGGAGTGTGTGAGCTCTTGTGGTTGAAGATCATGTTAGCAGAACTGGGAGTCCAGGTGACAGACCCAATGAGCCTCTATTGCAACAACAAAGCGGCCGTTAGCATTGTTCACAACCCAGTTCAGCATGACAGGACTAAATACATCGAGGTTGATAGGCACTTCATCAAGGAGAAGCTTCAGCAGGGATTGATTTGTACACCCTATGTAAAGACTCAAGAGCAGGTTGCCAATATACTTACTAAGGGAGTCAACAAGTCAATCCTGAATACATTGATAGCCAAGCTGGGCATGATGGATATCTTCGCACCAGCTTGAGGGGGAGTGTTGGATTCTATGTACACCCACATGGGGGTGTTCTTAGTGGGCTGCATTCCACTACCCCACGTGGGGTTTATTTTCTATTGCTTATGGGTTAAGTGATGGGCCCATCCACTTAACCCACAATCTCTTTATTTCATGTTAGTGGGTTAAGTGGTGGGCTCCCACTTGACCCACACGATTTTTCCTTTACTTGTAGAAGAGGTTTCCCCTACTTATAAATATTACTTATGGGAGATTGAATATTCACTTCAATCTCCCCATTCTCTCTCAAACCCTAATCTCTCTTCTCTCCCTAACCTCCATTATCTCTCTCTCTCTCAATCTTTAGCATATTGGTGATAACCTCAAACAACAACAAGAGAGAGAGAGAGAGAAAGTAGAAAGGGAGAGCATGTGTATGTCATGACTCCATTCTTATTTATACCAAAAACATTTTACATGGACAAGTATGCCCTTACAGCTAAACAAGGTATTACAATACTACCCTGACAACATATTGTGAGTTTTTTTGCATTCCGATACGTTCGACATCATACACTCTGTACAAGGAGTAGACATCGAACTTTACTGCAGCAATAATATATCGAAATATTTTGTGAAATTAACCTCGAAATAATGCATGTTTTCTGTTGACTGGCCACTTTCCTCTAAAGGCGTAAGCTATTAGAGGGAGGCTTAACAATGTATATCAAAGGATCCCCGGTGCACACACGGACCGCAGATTTCTGGGGTTCCTGTTCATTGGGTTGCGATCTCTTGAGTCGAAGCCTTAGAAATCTGTAATCAAGCTGATTTTTGGTTTGTAGGCCCATATAGGGATTGCTTCCCCTTCACAAGCTAATCTGTTAACCAAATGAACAGGACTCTGACTGTATGGATGTTTGATCCATTAGTTGGGACAAGGAATGGAGATCATCGATTGATGGATCTTGTGAAAAAATTAGGATCCACAGGATGTGGTGTGTTCCAAGACCGTGAGGTTAATAGTTATCATGCCAACTGTTGCAGTGAATGATGAGTGATGCATTCCATCATTCACTCCAATGTTCTTTCCTCCCTCCTTCCTCTGTTTCTCATGTCCTGAGGCATACACTAAATCTTTTGCTGATCGGGCCATTTTGCTTCATGTTTGCTTCTTAAAACAATGTTCACTGTTGTATCATTCAACAGCATCATGTATCTTTCGGACATGTGGAAGACACTTGCTGAGAGGTGTTTCATGTGGTTTGGGGGGTTCCGTTCATCTGAACTTCTCAGGGTGATCGATTGATTGATGTCTTAGGCCATATTTTTGTACCTCTTGCAGTAGCTTACAGAAGCATTGCTTTCTTCAATTGATTCAGATCTACGTATCCTTGAATTTCAGATACTTCAAACTGCTCCATATGTGGATATTTGCCTCTAAAAATGCCATGTAGCACACTCTTTTGGTCTCACACACCGTAAATGTTTTGATTCCCATTGACAAGAGAACTAGACGGGTCTGTCTACATCTTTCTGATTGCATTACAGATTGTTCCTTAAATTCTTGTTTTACAGTCGGTAATAACAGTATCCTAGGTGAAGCTACATACCAAGATAGGCCTACACCAAGAAACATTGTATATTGAAACCTATACAAGTCTGTATTGAACATTTGTGCATCTACATTGTCTATAGACATTTGTGTATCAACATTGTCTATGGAAGAGCTCCACAACCATAGGCCACAACCCACAGGTATGGCTACTAAGCTAACATTCTCAACTTCAATTCTTCCTCTTTTGGGTTTCTTTGAAATTTGAGTTTCCTTGTCACTGGTATTACTTAGACTTGGTTTGGGCAAGATGCATCACATTCATCACAATCATGGATCAGTTTGAAATTTATGTCTCACTGTATCACTTGGGAGGACTTGCTTTCCTACATGAGAGGACACTTTCCCTGCATTTGGAGGCATGTTGGTAGTGAATTGATGACTTGGAAATACGCCAATCTATAGCACTTCGACACATTCGATGGGAGATAGAGATGTGTTAATGGGTTAATGGGTTCTAGTCCTACCCCATCTTATATTGAATCTGAAAACCACCCCTTTTTCCTTCTCCTATCTTTCATATTATTTATTTGTATCAATTTATAAACCTCTCTACAGTTTAAACTCTTTTGCTTTATAGGTAGATATGGTGATGCATGCAAAATTTCTGATACAGATGATACAAATCCGAGGAATGCTAGCAAGCAACCCTTGGTGGAGTTGCACAGATGCAGCCCCACCAAAAGACAAGAAACAAAATATATTTTGTGCAGTGTGCATGACTTATGGGTGTGCATTAGGAGAACTGAGAGTACTTTGTGCAGTGTGCATGATTTGACCTACACACCAAGAATCAGCCTGATTGGTGATCTCTAGGCATGATTTGAACTTTTTTTCATCATGCCCTTCTTGAACAAGCCTATGGATGAGTTCTAAGCCCGTGATGAAAAATGCTCAAATCCAGCAGCTAGATATCACCAATCAAGCTGATTTTTTGTCTTTAGGTCCACCAAGGGATGGGAGAAACATTCATAGGGTCAGTGGGCCTGAAAGAGTGTGCCACAAGTCATACTTCTGGCAGTGTTGCAGACTTTGTTTTTGGTTGTTTTTAGAAATTTTAGTTGGTATTGGTTTGATTTAGTGGGATCTGATATACCTTGGGGAACAAAATTGTATTGGTTATTGATTTATTTCAGTTTTTGGGGTACTAAAAGTAGTTTGTGATTTGGTTATATTGGGGGGATGTTAGCTGAAAATGGGTTTTAGCTGTTGCTGGGTCGATATTAGTTTCTTGCAAGAAAGCTATTCACATGGACATAGTGAATCCATGCAAGAGCTGTCAGAGGAAGCTCATATTAATCTTCAAAACTTCATTCACTATGATGTTTTACAAGAGCTGTCAGACGAAGCTCATATTACCAGTGCATACCTTTTTTTGTAATCGTTTTTTTTTTTTTGGGCAGAGATCTGAGCATATGGCCTCCAGGTTGAACCTGCAGGAGAAGTAATGAAACTCCACTTTGGGCCTTCCTAGATGTGAAATATAATCCTGTGTAGCAGTAATAATCAGTGGCCTTTGCTCTTTGTTTCACCAAGATCCTACTTGTGTTACAATTTTACTAGAAAGAGTTATTCAAACACGTTACCAGAGACCAAGTTCTATTATTCCCGTTCTTTGGATTATTAACTGACCATGGTTGGAAAACAAAGCATCATTCAAGATCAGGGGTTCAACATCAACTAGCCCATTTTCTACAGTAACTATGTTACCCATGAATTGACCTTGCAGTGCTTGGCTAGGGCTCAAACCCAGTTCATCAGTGGATGAGGGTGAAACGACGTGTTACACCAATGGATTAGACCAAAATATCATCAGAAATTAGTGACGTTTAGGTTGCCAACTAAGCAGGCAGGCAGTTCTAACCACTGGGCCAGTTATTTCCTAGGTGGGTGAAGCCCACAACGCAACGACTTTCCCTGGCTCTTAGTGTTAACTTGGCACTGAAATGCGCTAGGACCCGTTTAGGTGTCAACTAGGCATTAAATAGACATCACCAAACTAATGATGATGATGATACATTGAATATTAACCCTTAAATTCATGACATTGTCACATCTCATTGAAATTGACTCCAAATCTCATTCCTAATTTGTTTGGTGGCTTATTTCAGTAACCGAGGAGAAAGAATCATTCGAGGTAAAGGCTCGAGTTGATTAGAAGCGTTATAGGGAGGCCATAGCCAACTACAAGAGTGCTCTCTCAGTGATAGATTCGGGGAATGAATCTGATATATTTCACTTTTTTGGTTGGATAACATGTTCACTACAGGCTTAAGAAGTGTTCATTCAGATAGTGGTCATCAGTGTTGAGTAGAATGGGGTTGTGACAATTTTCTATTGAACTTGAAAGAAAGGACTAGACCCAATTTTTTTTTTGTTTGTTTATAGATAACTAGACCCAATTTGATAACATTTGTATCATCTGCTTGTACCCATGCTATTCTTGGAAGTATGGAGCTCTTTATACAGAAGATGTCATTAGAGGACGATGTTGTTTTGTGGGCAGCTCTACTTGGAGCATGTGGTCACTTTTGAGTCTGTTTGGAGTCTGGACTAAAAACTAGTGTAAAATTAAGTTTTATCTGCAAAACAAAATTAGAGACCAGAACATATCATACCCGTCATTTCTAGAGACAAATTTACTAAGTGGCATGACAGTAAGTCCATCATGGTTTGTTGTGACTCAAAACTTAATTTTACACTAGTTTTGATAATAAGTACTACTTCACAAGAGTGCCCTCAGAATTCAGCCAGTAGTTCTAATCAATTGGAGTCTCTACTAGTTGAGCTCCCAAATACCCAGTCTCATCCAGAAGGTCCAATACATACTTCCGTTGACAGATGAAGATGCCCTTCTGAGTGAGCAACTTCAATTCCCAAGAAGTATTGCAGTGTCCCCAAATCCTTTGTCTCAAACTCCGAGCACAATGTGTTCAGCAGCTTTATCTCCTTAGGATCATCCCCAGTGATGACAATGTCATCAACATAGACGATCAGTGCAGTGGTACTAGTCTGCCAGTGCTTCACAAACAACGTGTGATCAGCTTGACTCTGCTTGTAGCCCACTCGTCTAATCGCACTGCGAAACCGCTCGAACCATGCCCTTGGAGGTTGCTTTAGCCCATACAGGGCTTTCCTTAACTTGCACACCTTGTCGTCACTTCCAGCAAGTGTCAACCTAGGTGGTAGTTTCATCAGGTACACCTCTTTTGTCAGATCTCCATGCAAAAAGGCCTTCTTCACATCTAGTTGATGCAATGGCCAAGACAGATTGACAACTAAGGATAGAAGAACTCTGACTGAGTTCATCTTGCCCATAAGTGCAAAAGTCTCCCGATAGTCTATCCCATATGTCTGAGTGAATCTATTGGCTACGAGTCGTGCCTTGTATCGTTCGACTGACCCGTCAGCTTTATGCTTCATTGTAAAGACCCATTTGCACCCCACAGGTTTCTTTCCCCTGGGTAGTTGAACAAGTTCCCATGTTTCGTTCTTCTCAAGAGCCTGCATTTCATCCATCATAGCTTCTTTCCACTTTGGGTGACTAAGTGCGTCTGCAACACTGGAAGGAAAAGAAACAGTGGCAATACTGACAAAGTTCTGATATGACGAAGACAGAGACTGATACGAGACAAAATGTGAGATAGGGTGTTCCGTACAAGTATGTACTCCCTTCCGAAGTGCAATAGGGAGGTCAATATCAGTGCTCATAACATCATCAGAAGTAGAAGATGTATGTGGCTCAAGAACAGAAATAAGAACTGAGGCAGGGACAGAAGCAATACCTGGAACTGGATCCAAGGGGAGACTTGCAGATGTAGGCGCAGGGACAGTGGCTTGTCCTTTCTTCTTGGTTCTGACATATACACGCACATCAGCTGCAGTAGTGTAAGTGTCCTTGTCACTGGACTGAGGCCCCGGCATAGAAATAGAGACAAGCAGAGGACTGGGGACACTCTCTTCTGCAATATCATGCTCCCCCCGAAGAGAGGTCTACTCACCAAAGAAGGGGATGGACTCAGCAAAGGTGACATCCATAGAGATGAAGCGACGACGGGTAGCAGGATGATAACATTTGTACCCTTTTTTATTAGAGGGGTACCCCAAGAAGATGCACTTCAAGGCCTGCGGATCTAACTTGTCCCTCGAATAACGATGAATATGGATATAACAAACACACCCAAAGACCTTTGGAGGAACAACGAAAGCCAGGCGGTCAGGAACCAGGTGAGATAGAGGAGTCTGAAATCCGATAACCCAAGAGGGCATACGATTAATGAGGTAAGCAGCAAGTAAGATAGACTCAGACCAATAGTGTTTAAGAATCTACATGCCTAACCGGAGAGCACGCTCAACTTCAAGGTGATGGTTTTTTTTCTCAGCAGTCCCATTCTGTTGATGTGTTGAAGGGCACGAGATCTTGTGAGCAATGCCACGAGATGCAAAGTAGGATTTCAGACCCCCGTCGAGGTATTCCTCCCCCCATTGTCAGAACGAAGAATCTTAAGGGTGGTATGGAACTGAGTGGTAACCATCTTATGGAACTCTTGGAAAATGGAGAATACAGCATATTTGGTTCACATAAGGTACACCCAGGTTCAACCACTAAAGTCATCTACAAAGGTAACAGAGTACGGATATCCGAACAAAAAAGTCACGGGTGCGGGGCCCCACACATCAAAATGCACAATAGAAAAAAAAGTAGTACTTTTATTCTCACTAATGGGAAAAACAGAACGACAATGTTTGGCTAGTTCACATGTTTCACAATGAAAGGGAACTGTAGAAACAGAAGAGCAAACAGGAAAGACACGCTTTAAGACTGACACAAGTACATGACCTAGCCGGTTATGCCAAAGCATTAACTGATCTTTATTGACTCTAATACTACTACCGATGCTAGACTGGTGTGGAGATGAAGAAATCGAAGAATCTAGGATGTATAAGCCACCGTCCTCACGTCCACTGCCAATCGTCCGCCTCGACTCCAGATCCTGAAACACATAGTGAGAAGGAAAAAACGTTATACTACAGTTAAGACTTTTGGTAGGACTACTGACGAATAGTAAACTAGCGATGAATTGCGGAACATGCAAAACGGAAGACAGGGAGAGAATTGGAGTGGTATGAACATCCCATTTTCCAGAGATAGAGGACTAGGTGCCATCAGCTATCCGAACTTTGTCACGACCAGAGTAAATACCACAACTAGAGAAAACGGAGGACATACTAGTCATGTGATCAGATGCCCCCGAATCAGTGATCCAAAAAGGGCTGGAAGGTACAGTAGAAGCGAAAAAAGCAGTCATAGTACCTGTGTGATCAAATGCAGACGTGGAAGTGGAGGCATGGCCATTGAGTGGGCCATCATGCGGCGAAGTTGCTCAAGATCTGCAGGTGAGAACGAGTATGTCCCCAGAAGAGGAAGACATTGGTGGTGCGGTGTCCTGTGTGACTGAGTGAGGTTCCTGTTTTGCTGATTGTCGCTGACAGGAAGTCGAGGCCTATCCTGGGGGACGTCCATTGAGCTTCCAGCAAGTGGCCTGGATATGGCCCATGCGACCGCAGTGATCATACTTGGGGTCTAGGTCGGTCCCCAGACAGCTTCGGACTGGATGTCTGGCCCTTCTGATTGGTAGCAACCAGGGTAGAGCGGTCCTGAGTATCACTCCCACTGTGGAGTTGCATGGCAGAGCGGCAGCTGTCCTCCCCCTGAATGTAACCATAGACTTGTGCTTGAGAGGTAAGAGCAGGATCCCTACCAAGGATCTGAACACGAGCTCCCTCAAAGCTCGGATGAAAGCCAGAGATAAACTGGAAGATCCGGGAACATTCAACCATCGCCTTGAAGGACTTGACGTCATCTGCGCACTTGAGGAGTAACTCTGGTAGTGATCGATCTCCTCCCATTTGCTTGGAAGGGAAGCATAATATGTACCAAGCTTCATCTCCCCCTGACGAAGACAAGATATCTCTTGTTCTAGTTCATAGAGCTTGGCGAAATTGCCCACCTGGGAGTATGTCAGAGATACGGCATCCCAAACATCTTTGGCCGTTGGTAGGAACATAAACCCTTTGGTGATCTAGGTTTGCATCAAGTGAAGAAGCCAAGACATGACAGTCAAGTTCTACATAACCCAAATCCGGTGAGATTTATCATTCGAATCTGGTTCTTTAGTAGTACCAGTCAAATACTCACTGTAGCCACGGCCCCCAATGTACATGAGTGCGGAAGTCTTCCATCCCAGGAAGTTGGTGCCATCGAGCTTCACAGTGGTGATGCAGAGCTGAGGGTTGTGATCTCCATGAGAGCCATGAGTCACAAGATGATCCTCAGAGGAAGAGCCAAAAATCCCGGATGTGGCCTCGGGGGAACTCATCGGAGCAAGACCACCAAAACTAGCAGGTAGTGTGCCGGAGGCTCCCAGAAAACCGAAGCGAGGTCTGGAGGATCCCCAAAGGCCTAATGAGTGGTGCGCCTAGGACAGGAGGGCCCAGAGGTTTGATTTTGGAAGAAAATCAAAACCCAAAAAATAGCCGAGGGATCTGGGTGATTTTTGGAAACTAAGGTTCCGACAGTCAAAATTCGTCAAACCAAGTTTTAAACTGTCCCATGAGCAATACTGAAGAGGGCGGCAAGATTAGAGGGGCCTGCTGTTCTGCAAATCTCACAAAAATTCAAAACCTAAATATCTGAAAATCAGGCCGATTTTTGGAAACCGATGATCCGACGGTCGGAAAAATGTGAGGCGACTTTCTGACAGTCCCTGGATGAATACTAGAAAGGGTGGCTAAGGTAAAAAACCCTACCGTGGTGCGGATCTCAAGAAAATTAAAAAACTCAAAAATTTTCTAAAAATGTGTTGGCCGGAAAAACGAAGCTTGAGAAGAAGACAAACTGGATCTCTGATGCGGCTGAGGGAAAAAACTAACAAGGAAATAAGAGCCTTCGGTGTTTTGCCTCAGGATTAATCCCCGGATAGCGCAGGAATGATCTCTACGATTTCCTTAAAAGTTCTCATCGGCTTTGGATGCTCACATAACCATCTTAGATCAAAATGGGGTCTCTAGAGGACAAAGACACATGCCCTAGAGCTACCATGCTCTGATACCATGTTGTAAATAAGGTTGTAACCAGTAGATGAAGGTTGTAGAGAGAAGAGGAAAAAAATGTACTGGAGGCGGAAGGTGGAGAATGAGATAACAATTCATTCTCTCACACACACTGTATATATATATATATATATATATATATATATGATGGGGAGAAACCCTACAAAAGAGTAGCACTATTCACGTGACACTATTCACGTGAATAGTGAAAACCCAAAAAGAGCCCCACTTTGGAAGTGGGACGCAGCCCACTTGAGACACCCACGTGGGTGTATTACATAAACTCCAACAGAAAATGCATATTTTCCAAGGTGCAATCAAACAATGAAGGGAAAACTTTCTCGGGAAAATTTTCTCAGGAACATTTTCCAAGGGAAAAGAAGATTTTCTCAAGAAAATTTTCCGTGCAATCAAACACACCCTAATGGAAATTGAAGCATTTGATTTTTTATTTTAACCCATATAAGTTGTTTATACTTGAAAACTATAATGGAGTGATTGATTTTCACCTAAGAATCTCCCAAAAGCAAGAAAATGTGGAAAAAATGGGAATAAATGTTTCTTGAATATTTCTCATTTATTTTTTTAAAGTTTTGATAAATTCGCCAAAATATTACACGTAGACTTCATTTTGATAGGTTATGTAAACTAATAAAATTCGACAAAATTCACCAAAACTTCGGCTAATTTTAATACCATTCCAAGGGGCATAACGTTTTATTCAAATATCCACTAGAGAAGTTGTTTGATGTGTTGTAAAGCTTTCTCTATGATCTACAACATTTATCTCACGACTTTCATTAAGATTTTGATGTTTTAAGCTTTAAAAATGTGCTAGAAATTTAGATGTGATTTATGGGTAATTTAGTCATTCAAAAGTTAGATTTAAGTTTTTAAATCAATGTTCTAAATTAGTTTCTTAGTCCATAAGTTTCTAGGGTTTTATGTTCTTATTAATAATTATTAAGAGAGCATTATAAAGAAAACTTTTGATTATTGAATGAAATTTAACTGCAGCTTTATTTGATTTCTTTGTGAACTTCTGGGTTGTTTCGATTAGCACACTGCAAGAGCTCAAGAGGTTTTGCACTCAGAAAACCTTAGCAAAATATTAAGTCAAACTCTGACGGCATCAAATTGTTTCAAAGCATGTCTTTCCTTGAGAATTTTTTTATGGAGATTTAAAATGTTAACTTGAGTGCTCGTGATGCTGAGATTGCTAAAAGATTGGAGTAACTAGAAAACCTTAATGTTGAGGTAACTTGTCCGATTGGAATACTCTTATTTTCATCAGACTTTAAACATTCTACAAGACAATCCTTAAAGAATATTCAAAGGAAGAAGATTCCATCGTTATAGATTGGGAGTCATCACCAATCTTTGATGAGGAGATGAATAGAGAAAAACAACAGTGAATCCATATTTAATGGAAAGCCTATCTACAATGAGAAGCTTGTTGGAGAAGACAATTGTAGACCCATCTTTGATGATGACGTTATCTATAATGAAGATGAGATCACATAGCTTCTTAATTTTGAAGGTGGAAATGATTGTAATAGTGATGAGGCTTTGGTTGATGGCAAAGGTGTTATCAACTTGATGCCTTCCAAGTGTTTCAGAAAATGCCAAAGTAAAAGTTTGGTTGTGTTGAAATGATTTACATAAGCGGTGGATATGTACATGATGGTAAGGATGAAATGGTAGTGATGCGATTAAGGGTGTATTAATCAATTTAGAAGTTAGATTTAAGTTTTCTAAACCAATGGTTCAGATTAGTTTCTTAGTCCTTAAGTTTATAGGGTTTTATTTTCTTATAACCAATGATTAAGAGAGCATTGTAAAGGAGACTTGTTTATTAAATCAAATTTGCCAATAGGCTTTATTTAGTTCCTTTGAGAACTTTTAGGTTGCTTGGATTAACACTCTGCATGAGCTTTTTAGGGTTTTCCTTCTAAGAAAAACTTAACAGTGCATTGAGTCAAATTGTCTGTGTCAATCCTTGCACTAGTAGCAATATTGGTGTCGTATCGTGTCTATACAGGTATTCTAGAAATGCTGAAGTATCAGGTTGTAAGTGTCGGAGGATAAGGCAAGTGATAAATGTTTGGTGAGCGGGGAAAGGTGTCTCAAGAGACCTGCCTAAGCTAAGTCATTAGCCATTCAAGTTCCATCTTTGTCAAACTGAGAGAACATAAGAGATCAGGGCAGCTGGACGTGGAGAGAAAAGAGGAGAGAGAGAACAGATAAAGAGAGAAGTATTTGGTCTTAAGAAAAAGTGTCCCCTTCCATTTTCTGTAGGGATATTTATAGACTTGGATCTAAGAGGTGAAATGACCAAAATACCCTCGTCCCATGTCGAAGCAACCTGGAACCTATAACCATATTGATTGCTCACAGGTGTTGGTTGCTCATTCGTGTACTCTTCTCTCCAGTATATTAGTCCCCAAGGCATGTCTATGCATCGATGTCTCATGTTGATGTCTCATGTCGATGCCTCATGTTGATGCTTCATGTTGATGAAGGGATGAAGTCGACGAGGCGCCTTCACGACTCCATACGGTGATGTCGTCCGACCTAAAGATCATGTCCTGCAGACTTCTCTCTCAACCTCCAATCATTTATCTCTTAGTCACCCAAGTGCTGACTATGCATCTTTGTCCTACCTCTAGGTAATTTATGTGGTTCTAAGTTTCTTATGTGGTATCCACGTAAACACATGCATATCGAAGCATCTACATTTAGTCTCATACACGCTAAGGTGATGATGTCATCACTGAAGTGCACATTGATGCTAATTCGGGGTATATATTTTGTGACATCTTCTTCAAGACATGATTAATTGTTGACGTTCTTTCTAATGACATATAGGTGTTGATAAACAGTATTTCTTCATCATTATCATAGTAGCGTGAAGTTGTGTCACGAAGGACGCAAAAACACAACAAGAAAGACAATTTTTTTTCTTTAAAAAGCGGGTCAATCCCCAATCTTATTGCTCTAATGACAGTGAGACTCTAGATCGAGTTGCGGCGTGCCAACAATGCCTTGATTGCGAGGTTGATCCTCATACAAGATGATACATTAGAGGGGAGAAATCTCCGAGATGCTCATAGAAGTGATATCTAATAAAAATGTGAGCAACGTCAATGTCTCATGTCGACGCCTCATGTCGACTTGAAAAATGTGAGCATCATCGATGTCTCATGCGATGTTGACGTCTCGTGTCAATGTCTCATGTCGACTTGATGTCGTTGAGGACTTCCCAAGAGGTCACCCATCTTAGTATTACTCTCGCCCAAGCACGCTTAACTGCAGAGTTCTGATGGGATCAGTGCATTAGTGGTCGTTTTTCGTAAGTGACGTCGACTTGGAAAATATTTGAGCGATGTCGATATCTCATGTCGACATCGATGTCGACTTGAAAAAAATTTGAGCGACGTCAATGTCTCAAGTCAATATTGATGTCGACCTGAAAAAAAAAAATTCAGCGATGTCATGTCGATGCCTCATGTTGACGTCTCATGTCGATTTTTTATAAGATGCTGATGTCTCGTGTTGACGAGAAAAATATGAGTGGTGTCAATGTCTCATATTGACGCTTCATGTCGATTTGAAAAAAAATGTGAGCGACGTCGATGTCTCTTGTCAAAGCCTCATGTTGATTTAATGACATCGGCCTATTTCTCAAGCGATCGCATATCCCATAACCAAAGCCATGGTGTGTGTGTTAGTGGGGTGGAGTCTATGAGTGCCATTGTGTGATTCTGACTAGTTCTTAATGCCTTTAGTGGTACAAATAGGTGAATTGCGCGAGTAGGATAGTAGATGAGACTTGCCCTTAGTACCTTCATAATACACTGAAGTCGCATTAGGAGAGATTACGTTGGCGAGATGTTCGAACCTCAACCCTAATGCCTCAATATATGGTGAGGAGAGGCCATGCTACAAAGCTGGCACGCAAGTAGAATGGTCAGTCCTTAGATGGCAAGACAAGACCCTGAACAGGGCGACGTGAGCGACTACAAGATGACGTCTTAGTAGAGCAGCTACAAGACGAAATCTTAATAGAGCGGTCATAGAGCAACATCTTGGCTAGATCGGCCATAGAGCGATGTCTTAGTGCAGCAACCATAGGGCTACGTCTTAGTGGAGTGGCTACAAAGCAACGTTTTGGTAAAGCGGCCATAAAACAACGTCTTAGTAGAGCAGCTATAAGATGAAGTCTTAATACAGCAGCCATAGAGCAACATCTTAGCTATAGATCGGCCATAGAGCGATGTCTTAGTGCAGCAACCATAGGGCAACGTTGACGCAGGACAACAGCTCGTTCTACGATTTTTGTGGGAAAATGAGAGGGGGTGGTGGTAGAGAGAGGGAGAGAGATGGAAAGGGATAGAGGGAGATAGGAGAAATAATGGTGGGAATCACTCCCTTGGCCTCACGCCAAACCCGTAAAGGGAAAAATCATGCACAAAAGCATGTAAATGATATCTAAAGACTCATCCATAATTCATTCAATTGATTCCTAAAATCAAAGGATTACATCCTATTTATAAAACTCTCCAACTGGACTTTCTTAATTTTAGTCCAATTGAATTTTTCTTATTTTAAATTAGCTAAAATAAGAAACTCCTAAATCCTAATATTGCAATCAATCATAAAAGCCTAATTGGAAACAAAATCTAACTTTAATTGGAAAAATCCTAATCAAACTAAAAATATAGAAAGCAAATCTTCATAGGGCCCACTTGCTTGACGCCTGATCTTGTGTAGCGACAGACCATCGTGGTTGAATGCACCCGCATCAAACCCTCCTTGTTGAAAAGAATTCGACCTCGAATTCAGATGCAAACGATCAGTATATTCTCAGCAATCAACTTGGCATAGTACTCCCAATCATCTGATCAAACATGTCCCCAATGGACGATATTGGTAATTTGCCAGAAATAGCTTGTAATGGTCTCCAAACTGCCTCATGTACCGAAAATAACTTTTTTTTCCAGGTCATGGGTCGACTCAATCGGGTGGATCATGGATCGAGTGGGTCGGTTTTAAAATTCGACAAAATTCGGAGAAATTAGCCGAATTAATTCCGAATTTTGACTGACCGAATTAAAGTGTACATGTATTTAAAAATTTACAAAAAATCGTCGAATTAATTCAAAGTAAACAGTAAAAATTCGGCTAATTTCTCGAAGTTTAGCCTTTTTAGTACAAAAATCCGGCGAATTAATTCGTTAATTCGAAGTAAATAGTTAACTTAGAGAAGTTTGGAGAATTTTTAGCAAAACGTTAGTAAATTACATTGATTTTTAAAGATATGATAAAACAAGCATGATAAAACATTTATAACTTATAATATCATAAAAACGACCATTTAGAGCAACCTAAGCAAGATTAATATCGTTTCACTCATTTTGGCAAAAAATCTTTAAACTTCTCTAAGTTAGCGAATTTTTACAGAAATTCTCTAAATCGAATTGAGCTTCCCCGAATTAATTCCGAATTTTAACTGACCGAAGTCTAAGGCGAAGTCAAAGTTTAGAACCTTGGTCGAGTATATGGATCGGGTTGTGGACTCACTTAAGGAGAATTGGGCCATATGTGTCGAGCCCATTAAGAAAAGAAAAAGTTGGGCCTTAATATGTGGACTCGGATTAAAAGAAGGCATTTTAAGGCGGGCTTTAGACTGAACTTGAGCTTTTTATAAGGGTTGTACTTATGGGTTGTGGGCCCACTTAAGAAAAGGCTTAAGTGGGTTACAGTTGGGCTTGAGTGAGGTTTCTTGGGCTTCAGTGGGTTGGACTCACTTAAAAAGGGGGTGGGCCACAAGTATGTTTCAAATGGCGGAAGTGGATTTGGGGCCCATAAGCAGAAACCACACTTTAAGTGAGGTGAAGTGGTATGGGCCACTAAATAGACCCAATCCCATCTCCTTTATATGATTAGGTCCGATAGTTAAAGACGAGGAGGGGGAGTTGTCCCCGAGCGACGTCCGACGGTGACAATCGCCTGTATGTCTCCTTCCTTCGTCTTTTTCTTCTTCTTTTTCTTTACCTGCGGCGACGTCTTCGACATTTTCTTCTTCTTTTCATCTACAAGTGAGGCGGTGGCAGCAATAGGTGCACCACTCCCTTTGGATGGAGGCAGAGAGCTCTTCTTTGGTTTCGTTTTCACCCCTCTTCCCAATAATCCAGAGGTCTTGACTGACAATTTGATCGCGAACAGGCTCACTCTACTCTTCATTGCGCCAGCCATACCCACGGGAACAAGCGGTTCCTCTATTCAACAAAAAAACGGACACGGCCAGGAGTCAGGACTCCCTGCTTCATAAGGAATCCTTAGTTGTCACAGCTCCCCATGGTTTTGAAAACGTAGTCCTTGAGTTTATCGCCTAGGGCAGCCTTCTTGAGATCAAACACTTCAGTGATGAAAACCGAGCCATTATCACACACGGACAGGACAACAAGATCGTAAGAGAAGGGCCTCATCCCCAACTTTGAAAGTAGAACAACCTCTGCCTTTAGGATCATGCGCTGCAGTTCTACAAGGACCGATGCCTTTACCAGCACCTGATCTGGCTCAAAAACCCTTGCGACTTCCAATTTTTTTGTTGAGGTCAGTAAACCTACATCTCCGGAACACCTTCTGACTAGCCAGCCACGAATAACTGACTGTATTAGTATTGATGCATCACGAACGTTCACAAAACTTTTCCTAGGAACCCTGCCTCTTGTCTGCCTCTGTATAACCAAGACAGTTCTCTGTCTCTGTACTTGGACTACATATTCCTTTCTGGTGTTTTCATCCCGAACAAATGATTGTAGTGTGGCAATTCCTTTCCTAAGTTCTTCGAGATAAGAGCGAGCCTTGTGACCTCTGAAATAGCTTTGGATCTTCAACGCAGTTGCTGATCTGGTCTTCTCCGATTCTACGAGGTGAACTGGAACCGAAACGACCTTCGGAGTCTTTGTTGATAGAGATTTCATTTATGGTGAACGTGGACCCCCTAAATAGTTGGAGATTAGATCCTCTTCTTTCTAGCATTCTCGAGGGCCTTCTTATTAGTATTGATCGTCGCATCCAGTTTGTTATTCATATGTTTTACCTGATCGACTAGTTTCGTTAACTCGGTTACCAACGAACTAATCTGAGACATCCTTCCGAGACACAATCAGGAATTCCGAACTTGCTCTGATACCAAAATTGACGCAGGACAACGGCTCGTTTTGCGATTTTTGTGGGAAAATGAGAGGGGGTGGTAGAGAGAGGGAGAGAGATGGAAAGAGACAGAGGAAGATAGGAGAAATAATGGTGGGAATCACTCCCTTGGCCTCACGCCAAACCCGTAAAGGGAAAAATCATGTACAAAAGCATGTAAATGATATCAAAAGACTCATCCATAATTCATTCAATTGATTCCTAAAATCAAAGGATTACATCCTATTTATAAAACTCTCCAACTGGACTTTCTTAATTTTAGTCCAATTGAATTTTTCTTATTTTAAATTAGCTAAAATAAGAAACTCCTAAATCCTAATATTGCAATCAATCATAAAAGCCTAATTGGAAACAAAATCTAACTTTAATTGGAAAAATCCTAATCAAACTAAAAATATAGAAAGCAAATCTTCATAGGGCCCATTTGCTTGACTAGGCACTGATTTGGTGTAGCGACGGACCATCGTGGTTGAATGCTCCCGCATCAAACGTCTTAGTAAAGCGGCCACAAAGTGACATTTATTATTGCGATCTTCACCATCTCGACAACAAGATGGGATGGTCATAGGATGACATCTTAGTGTGATATTCATAAGGCGAAGTCTTGACATGACGACCATTGAACGACATTTATTATCATAGTCCCCAGCATCTCAATGGCGAGATAGAACAATCATAAGAGACGTCTTGGTTTGGCAAAGTAAAAAAATGAGTCAGAAATTGGGCTTTCATGCCACTTGGTTAGGTGAGTATCTCGACAAGGTGGGAATCTTCTATGGCCGCCTCATAGAGGTCAAAAAAGGTGGGAATCTTGAGGTTTTCTAAAAGTGCTCGATAGTGAGACATCATTCCAGCAATGCAAACGTCTACAAGTCGGGATTCCGCCACAGGCTCATGACAGTTCATTGAAATAGTTCTGAATCGCCGCACATAGACGTTCAGATGTTCATTGTGTTGTTGGGTTCATCCCAAGTCAGATAAGGACATTTGCTCATAGACAAAAATTTTGATAGAAAATGTTGACCATTTCTCTCCATAGCACACTAGCAAGCGAAAGAGACCAAGTGTATGCTCGCCCCGAAAAAGACTTCGAAAACTCTCATAGGCGAAGGTTGACATCTCCTTGAAATTCGCCTAACACTTCCAGGTACCGAGACACATGTTCATGAGCATTTCCTCATCCCATGTATAGTGGGAAATTCGAGCTAGAATATCCTTTCGAAAAGGCTTGTGTTGGAGGTCCGGCGGGTATGGAGGATGATGCTCGTATAGCATGTCATCCTGTCTTGTTCTACCTCGTTCTTCCTCAAGGAGGCACGTCAAGTCAGCCATCGTGACGTAATTTGTCAGAGAGTTAACATGTGCATTAGTTGGAGCATCTATGTGAGGTGGGGCAGACACGACGTGGGGCTCTTGAGTCACAAGGACATGGCAAACGTTCGTGTTTCGAGCTGTGGGCGTAGATGCTCCTCTATTCACAACGACTTCATCTATCGCGGGTGGCGACGGCAGAGGTACAAAATGTTCACAGAAATATCATAACAATATTAACATTTCCTTTTGCCATGGGCTAGCGAGTCTACCACTTCTTTCGGTGAGGGAGAGATCTCTTCGACAATAGGTTGGCTCTAGGTTAGAACGTCCGGTCGCGGTAGCGACATGTTGTGCATAACTTGTTCTTGACTAGCAAGCCGATCAATGACTTGCTCAGTCTGGTTTGAGGGCTCTTAGCGCCCCGATTGTGTTCCTCTCATGTCTTTTAGAATAACCTTCCCCAGCGGAATCGCTGAAGTGCTTGGGGTGCCGCCGCCACCATGGAGGAGCATTGTTGGTCAGGGTAGCACAGGTCATTAGGTTGGCACATTGACGAGGTGGTCGACGGGTTTGCCAAGAAAGTTGCTGCAAAAATAAATTAATAAAAATAAGAAAAGAAAAAAATGGCGTTTTTTGCTGCTATAATCGAAGTGGCAGAGGTGGTTTTGAAGGTCGGCCAAGGTGCCAGCCGAAGTATGGAAGTGCTGGCCAAGGTATAATGGTGGTCGGCCGAGGTATTGGAGGTTGTCGACCGTCGTGGAGGAGCTATTGTTGATGTTGGTGTTGTGAGGAACCCCCCTTAAATTTATTTTTATGTATAATTTGTAATCTCAAGTCGGCATGGAGGCGGTGATTGAAGCGTTGTAGGTGTCGGCCAAGGTGCTGGCCAAAGTTGCTGAGGGTCGGCCATGATGTTGGCTGAGTTGATGAAGTTCGGCATAATGTTGGTCGAGGTTGGTTGTGTTCCCTCTTTCTTTTTCCTTCTAATTTTTTTGGAAGACACAAGCGCCATTAGTGGCTTTGCGTCGTTCCCACAGACGGCGCCATTTTGTGGTGGGTAAATCCGAGATCGCCGACAAATTTTCTCCAATTCACACACCACAGACAAATAAGGATGAACACGTAGTAATCAAACATATATATTAATGAAATAAACAAAATAAGAGAAGGAGAGAGACAACCGTTTAATGAGGTTCGTCGTTGGAATCCAGTCGACTACTTCCTTGGCCTCATCGGAGGCAATCCACTATTCTTGTTTAGTAATACAATGCTTGACCTTAAATGCCCTCTCCCACTTGGTGGAGGGGTATATAAATAGAGAAAAGAATTGTAATCCTATATTAGGAATAGGAAAGAATGAAAATAGCAAGTCTCCTTGTAAGATATCAAGAGAACAATTAGAATCTCAGTAAAAATAGGAATGTGTCAACGTAGGAAAGAAAGAATTGATCTGGTGCATTGTGGGTAGTAATACGGTGTAACCGAGTGCTCAATAGGAAATAATAAGACATTGGGATATGTGTTGGTTAATATGGTATCCACACAGGCATCATAGATTATGATGATAGGACCAACCGACTAGTGATTAGTGTGCATTTGGGGTTATATCTCATTCAAGAGGTATCCCAAAAATAGAATAGTCTCAACAGGGAGCACATTTTCATTTTGATGGATAATAGCAAGCATATGCTTTAGCAGTTCATATAAGACTGATGTGAATTCACTTCTTAATTGATTTAACAATTAGTATTGAAGCATGTTCACAACTGTTTCAGATCTTTTCATTTTCGTTTTCATTCTCAAACTGCACACGTAAATGGAAAGCTTATCCTTTTTTTGTAAACCAATCCAACATATGTTGTTTCATGCCCAAAAATTCCACAAATCATTGATATTTATTCAAGAGAACTTGAAATGACTTGGAAATTTGGAAGCAATTGGACAAACAACGAAGTGATAGGACCTTGACCAAGAGCATACCTGTTGTACAACAGCGTCGCGGTAAAACCTATATAAGTGGAGTAACATAGCAACCCTATCAACTTGTAAGCAATATATCCTGCCATAGCTGTGAATATTGACAAATATGCTCATCAGAACGCTTTCAAAATGTTATGGTACAACAGAAAGAACTCCTGGAACTAAACTTGGTGAAACACAACTTTATGACTAAAGAAACTCAATAGAAAAACCTACATTGTAACAATATGCACATCTTCTGCAGCTAGGACAGGTTTCTTGTTTGCCTCAGCCTTAGCCATTGCCATCTCAAACCGTGGCAAGCGAATGGTTCCGCCAGATGAAAACTGAAACATAAAAAGTAATGACTGGGTTTAAACTAGTAAAAGAACATGAGAAGAGAATCATATCATGTATTATGCTAAAACTTAGAAGGGAACAAAAGTTATCAGCATCGGACACGATCAGACCCAACCAGGAGCATGATGAGGCTAAATACTTTTTGTAGTCAGAACCAGCACATAGGCTATATTCATATGTGCCCCAGAATCAAGGAATCAAATGCTATGTTTCTCATTATATGATGGGTTTGTGATGTCAACAAACTGTGATTTCTATATATTACTTTCAGAAAAAAGAACAAAAAATGGGATTGGTACAACTTCACTTGTAATGGAAAACAGTGAAATTAAAAGCCAACTATTTGAAAAAGTTTAAAAAAAAAAAACGGCGGAACATTATTGTGTCATTTCCCTTCCTGCACCGAAAGATACAGGAATATCAAAAATTAAGGTGGTGTAGATGGGGCCTTCTTTGTATTATGGGACTCTCTCCTCTTAGTTGCTTATTTTCTTTCCCTCAATAAATTCATTAACTAGACAAGAAAAGAGAAGGAAAAAGAACAGAACAAGCACAGACAATTATTTTGGATTCACTTTTTAAGCCTCTGGTTGCTATAGTTCAAATTACCTAGTAATTTTACATGTTCTATCACGAATTAATGCAGATAATGTTATGGACTATTGAGAAGATAACAACTATTATAGCTAAATCTCAATAAACAGTACATATTTTATAAAAGTTTTAGCTCAAGTTGAAGCTAGGAACTATACCTGGAAACCAGAGAAAGTTTTGCACTGCATTCCAGAAGCAAGCAGAATCATCCGACTTTCATGTGTGTAAACATACCAGCTCACATTTAATCTCTTGGTCTCCACCAAGCGAAGTGCTTTCAACTCAGGTTCATAAGAGAATAAATCCAGTCCACTGTGATTGAATTCATATCAATGCAACGAGAATGGGGCATGACTTAATGGGGCTCAAAAATCCATCCAAACAAAATCAAACTGAGAAAAAAAGGAACACAATGCTATAATTGCGTGCTTAATTAGGCAAGCTTATACTCAATCCTCATTGGTGTACAATATTCAAACAACAGGCACTTAAGCGACAGCCAAGGTATTAAATGTCAACATATTTCAATCATTTCAGTCGAAATATGTCGGTTTCAAATTTCATCAGCAGGAAAAATGGCTAGCAGTGTTGAATTGTAAATTTGTAATCATTTCTGTTGAAATTACTATTCATTTCGACCAAAATTTAGATGAATACTGAATTTCAACCAAAATAATCATTTTCAAGTTACAAATTGTATTCATCTCAGTTGACATTTTGACCAGAAGAAATATTTTGGTGGGGGGATTTAGAAACTACTCAACCCATTTTTGCATCCAAAATCAATTCTCCTAGCATTTTAGCCTCTAAAAACAACCAATCCACTTTGAATTGTTTGTGTATGTTGGATGGATTTTTAGGGCAGATAAAAGGTGAAAATTGGGGTTTCTTCTCCTTTTAATGGTAATGACGAAAAACTTCGCCACTAACTCAAATTTCTATTAATAGTTTTGTTAAAAAGAGGATCTAGAGGTGTAATGTACCAAATCTATGGATCTATGATGCATTTATACCAGATTTGTGAGTACATTCATGGATTTTTAGGGTGAAAATTTCAATAACAGGAGAAAACTCTAATTTCTTTGTTTTCACCCTAAACGTCCATGGTTGTGCTAGGATGAATTATATGTTTTATAGCTATGGCCGATCTACAACTTGGTTGGACAAACAAATTTCTGGAATGTTTAAAATTATTTTAAAAATATTCAAACTACAGAAAATTTTGCAGATTTTATAAATTATTCATAGATAGGACTTGTAAATTACACATAATATTCATTCATTAGTAGAAATGAATTATGATTGATCTATATAGTCTATATTGATATTTAAAATTAATTCTGTAAAAAAGTATCAAAAATTTTGAGAAAAATTAGGAAGCCCCTATTGCATGCATATGGGAGATATATTCCAAGCATGTTATCATGTCTATATAGTCTTTTATGTTTAGTAGAAAATGTTAATAGCAGATATCATTTAAAGAAGTGTTTTACATATGATGCAGTAAGAGATCGATTTTGAAGGCACATCACTTGGGCCAAGCCATTAAAAATTTGTTTTTTTCCCATTCATTTTCCAAAATACTGCTCCCCTTTATCTTATATTGATGACATATACATTGCGAAGTCATCATACTGACACATCAACTGTCATGTTGGCAGTGATGTCACCCCCCACCTCATCCTCTCCATCATCTAAAATATTCCTCTAGAGATTCTACAATCTCTCAAGAAGAAGGTTGCATTTTCAAATTGCACCATTACTGGTTGCTACTACAAGGTCTCTAGGGTAATGATCGGCTCTAAAAGACGACTAAAATATTGAACAATAAAATAAAATCAAGAACCAACTTCATGCAACAGATTCCAACTTCCACTAGTTTTGGCTGTTGGGCCTTTAGTCAGTGTGTGACAGAACACCATTAATCTTCATTTCACACTTCATATGATTGTTTATTGTATTTTGATGATAGATGTGTATTTTCATGCTTCTTATTATTTCCTAATGTTTCAAAAAATATTTCCATTATTTTTTGCATGAAAAGTTGCAATTTCCACATTCGTCAAAATATTTCCATGAAATATTTCCATTTCTAGGCTGACCAAAATATATCTTGAAATGGGTATTTAATACCTTGGGAACAGCATCCCAATATGTTCTCCTAGTTTACACTCTATACCATATCTTCACCAAGAATCAGCGTAAGATGCATTTTTATAATAATATTAAAGATACTCTTTTGGTTTTCTATGAGTCAATCTTCCAAATAAAGTATCATTATTGCATATTAGAACAAATAAGATTAACATATTCTTAGACTTGAGGGTCAAATTGCAAGTCGCTTTCATTTTCAAACATTAAACTATGGATGTAGCATAAAAGAATACCTTGCCTTGCAATTATGTGGTGTACTATATCTTCTGCCCTATAAACAAGTCATCAATGGATATTCAGCAGCAAGCACCACTCATGGAAGAACAGATGCATCATATCCCCCTTCACCACGGGTGGGGACGGCAACAAGTTAACACTGATGCGCAAGTGTGATCCAGTATTTGAAAACCAGAAAACCTGACTTGACTCGACTCGAAAGCCAATCAAGTCAACTCACAAACTCAACTCAAAGAGAAACAAGTTGACACAAAAGTTTAATTAACATATATCATTATTACTACATAATGATATATGTAGTAATAATACATATTTTCACAAGTTGATATTTTCACTACATATTTAATAGAGCAAATTAGCAATTGTAAAAAATTTAAATGCCTTAAAAAATTGGACAGTTATTTACTTTGTCATAAAATTAGCATTTATGACATGCTAACATAAACATGGAATAAATATGAGGAATGCTAGGTGGACTTCTATCTCTAATCAAGACAAATCTACCAATGATTCTTTCGTCCTTTCTTTTCTTTTTTTAATAAGTGTCTACCTACCATTCTTTCTCTCCCTCTCTCTTAGATCACCTCCTTCTCTTTCCTCTGTCCCACTCTCTTAAAAAGCTGCGCTCAAGAACCGGTTGTGGAACTCATTTCCTCCAAACTTTAAGAGATGAAGAGATGTTCAAGAATTAGAGAGAACTATTTGGGCATTTATGACATGTTAACATAAAGACAGAATAAATATGAGGAATGCTAGGTGGACTTCTATCTCTAATCAAGACAAATCTACCAACGATTCTTTCGTCCTTTCTTTTCTTTTTTTAATGAGTGTCTACCTACCATTCTTTCTCTCCCTCTCTCTTAGATCACCTCTTCTCTTTCCTTTGTCCCCCTCTCTCTTAAAAAGCTGCTCTCATGAACCGGTTGTGGAACTCGTTTCCTCCAAACTTTAAGAGATGAAGAGATGTTCAAGAATTAGAGGGGAACTATTGGGCATGCATCAATCCTGGGATCATCTTTTACAAACGCTATCCAAATTTCTTATACATATTTTTTATCATTTTGTTTTTTAATTCAAACGGACTTTTACTGGACAAAAAAAAGGGAAAAAAATCAAAAGCTATTTAATATTGTTTGTATGAAGTTGATTGAATAGTAATTATTTGGATAAAAATGGCTTAAGAAAAGAGTTCTGAACGAGTTTCTTGACTCAACCCAACTCGACCAAGTTTTTGACTAACTCAGCGGGCCTTGAATTAACTTGACAAGTTTTAAACACTGGTGTGATCATTAAATTCACAATAGCAAACACAACATTGTTGGTTGTTGTTGAGTTGTTCACTTCATCTAGATATTGGCTTAGCCTTCTAAATAGCAAAACCTTGGTAGTTGAAAATAAAAGGGGCAATTAAACAAATAAACAAAGGAAGAGGTAACAATCAAAATGCAGTGCCAAGGAATTCATGCAACATCTACATACATATATGACACTTTTTTCACTAACAAATCCACTTCTCAAAGAAGAAAAAATGCTTACTACTAGATACCATCAGGAATAACAGCTTCAAATAAATTCAAATTGTATTTTCACATAAACTAGTCCCCAGATTATAAACTTTTGTAGCACATACCTAGTTTTGATAAATACAACATCACAAGTTGGGCAATCAGTCCAAAAAAATCCCAGTATGCTCTCAGACTCTGACCTACACCTTTGAATGAAAGCCTCTCCAGTTTCTCTATTCCTGAACTGAATCTCATGATTTGATCTTTGAATCCCTATAACCTTTCCATCTAGAGAAAACCGAATAGAAATCACAGGCCCTTCACCTATCGAATCACAGCTAGGAGCATCATGTGGAGCAAGTGGACCAATTTTCCATGTGAAAACCTGTAAAAGATTCTCAAACAATGAACTTAGTTCAAATACCCATAACATAAATACTGACAATTTCAATATTCCATCTACATATTACCTGATCAGATGTTGGGGAAAGTAGTAACTTATTCCCATCGTCATAGTATAGACCTCTCGATCCAGGAATGGTGCATCTTAGGGGTGGATGTTGAATATAAACATGTGATAGAGCACCAGATCCACTTAAACCAACACTAGGCTGAGCGTTTGATGCTTTACCAAACATGTTATAATCTTCTTGTATTGAGCTTTAACAATAGAATACCACTGTAGTCAATCTTAAACCCTGCTTATGAGCTTTAAGGGCAGCAGAAAGAATTCACATCAGTGCAATAACAGCAGGAAATATATGAAAGCTTCAGGAGCATTATTCTTCCGGTAACTACACTACGTTCTTTATCAATTGAAATACAATATCATATTCTGCATGCTTCTGATTCTAGTCCGTCAGCTTTATAGATAGATCTTGTGGAGTTATGTGAATGCCTCAGTAGATTAAGAAGAATTAAACCTTAAGGCTTTCCTTTGAGCTATAAACAGCAAAGAAAACTGTTATCAGTGCCACTCTGATAGGAAAGACAATGCCTCAATGGAATTTGTTCTTTATCAAAATACAATACCATATTCTGCATGCATGCTTTTAGTGCAAGAAACTCCTTCAAACACATATCACGTTCAACCTCTGGAACCTTCCTTGCAACACAACTTCCATATTCTTTTGCCTGAAGAATTGGTATTATAATTAAGAACAAAGCACTATTGAGGCAGTAGGCAGATGTTATTCACTTTTGCCAGCAAAGCTTGGTATTTTTCACTAACGAAAAGTAAATATGAAGACAAAGTAAGCAGAAACCAATATTTTTCCTGGTTGGGTAATTTCATTTTGTTTCATCAATATGTGGTCTTTCCTATAGATGTAGGCTAGATTCAGGTTAAATATGTATAACTGAGTGAAATCTACAGATCTATGATACATTTACATAATATTTATGAGTTTATATTTGAATTTTTATTGTGAAAAATCTGAAAATTTGAGGAAAATCCCAATATCTTTTGTTGTCATCCTAAACATCCATATTTAGGACTCATTTAATTATATTTTCAGCCAATCTACAACATGGTCATTAAATTTTTCAAAAAATTAAAGAACTATTATAAAAGTACTTTAAAACTACAAAGTTATCAATTATTAGTAAACATGACATGAATGAAAATCCAAGTCATAAATTTTGTTAGTAGTTAGTGAACATCAAATCTAATGGATTAATTACCATTTTATATAATATTTTTGTAACTAAAAAATATTTTTAATTACAAAAAAATATTTTATTAAAAATATAAATTAAAATCTAATTTTTATGCATCGAACTTAATGTTGACCTTAAGTTCCAAATCTGAGTGTGTTTCTATGCTTGTTTTATCATTTCCAAAACTTTCCACATAAATTTCCATCATTTCCGCATTATTTCCATCATTTCCACGAAAAATGTATTATTTCCACACTAGTCGAAATATTTTCATTTCCGGGCTGGTAGAAATAAACCTCAAAACCGAAATTTATTTCCTTGCCGATAGGTTTACGAACATGAGATATGCCCAAAAGTTAAACCAATTATAGAGGAAATGCAAAAATTGATTTATGACCAAGAATAAAAGGAGAAGCATGAGGAGGTATTTATAAATGCGTTGTTGCAGCTGACAGTCCTCTAAAAGAGTGAACAGATCAGATTCATTAAGATGACAGGATTGAGTACCCCCCTAACAGTGAGAGACTTTGAGAGGGAGCAACATAGATTTGGCATGTAGAATTCTCGTACTAATCAATGGGATGTTGAGCAAAGGCAAAGATAGGACACTACCAGGCTGAACTTTGGTGCCTCTCACCATCAGGCAGGAGACAATTCATTGGTGCTAATGCGTTTTGGGGGGTATGGACAAGGGTGTGAAGCAATCCATTGCTGATGACGAGAGATTGCGAAATGTCATGTATGAGGAAGTATAAGATTACATCAATAACTTAAAGAAGCACTAGTTGGCGTACAACATTATGATCATGCGCAATGGTTTGGCAAGGCCCACTAGGTAGCCTATTATCAACTTCATGATATGTTCTGATAGGAAGACTATCTTTCAAAATCAGTATGCACATCCAAAGAGAATGACATGATGTATATCCAACGCATTCATTGGTGCTAATGCATTCTGAGGGGTGGGGGGGTGGCCATAGAGAAAAACCCGTTGGTTTCTTTCCTTCCACAGTCCCCACCAAATTGTAAAAGGAAGCAGCTTCCATAGAATGCGCCCTCTTTCAGACAACACTGGAGAGTGCCAACTCGAGAGGAGGTCCTTAAGAGAACCCGGCATAACACATCGCAACTCTACCTCCTTCAGGAACACTAACCACACCTCCCATGCCCCATCACAATGCATCAGCAAATGGAGCACGGATTCCCCACCATGCTTACACATGCTGCAATAGTTCAACATAATCAACCCTCTGGAGATCAAGTGGCTCGATAGTCAGCATCTCAACCCTCCTTCAGATCCAATTTCTTTAAATTACACAAAAGTGCTTTTCCGAGCCGTTAGGCCATTTTCCAACAAATACCCCCAGTGCAATGGGTAAAAAAACCTTAATATTCCCAACACGGGGGGTAGATTTCTTAAAGGACATCCCAATCACTGGGATAGCATTTGAAATCACAAAAGGGATCATTTACCTCAGATACCATAGTGCAAGGTCTAAATTGATAAATATATCCCAAAACATGGGTTGTTTTCGTAAAAGACCTCTAACAGGTTAGTGCATACGCCCTTTACTTTCAAAAAGAAAGTCAAAAGACCTTCAATACCCCTAGTGCGGGGTGCAAATGTACGAAAATAAACCCCCCCCCCCTCTTTTAACATGGGGGGGGGGGGGTAAAATTTTCATCGAGCACTTGTTTTCGTAAAAGACCTCTAACAGGTTAGGGCATATGCCTTTTACTTTCAAAAAGAAAGTCAAAAGACCTTAAATACCCCTAGTGCGGGGTGCAAATGTACTAAAATAACCCCGCCCCCCCTCACATA